>NC_069496.1:16508843-16515417 GCF_026875155.1 Cherax quadricarinatus
ACGTGTACTGCTGGTGCACGTAGTGCTGGTGGTGTACGTAGTGCTGGTGGTGCTAGTAGTACTCTGGTTCTACTAGTAGTCTGGTGGTGCTAACGTAGTGCTGGGGGTGCTGCTTAGTGCTTGCGGTGCTACGTAGTGCTGGTGGTGCTACGTAGTGCTGGTGGTGCTACGTAGTACTGCTGGTGCTACGTAGTGCTGGTGGTGCTACGTAGTGATGGTGCTGCGTAGTGCTTGCGGTGCTACGTAGTACTGCTGGTGCTACGTAGTGCTGGTGGTCCTACGTAGTACTGCTGGTGCTACGTGGTACTGGTGGTGTTACGTAGTGCTGGTGGTACTGCTTTGTGCTTGTGGTGCTACGTAGTGCTGGTGGTGCTACGTAGTACTGCAGGTGCTACGTAGTGCTGGTGGTGCTACGTAGTACTGCAGGTGCTACGTAGTGCTGGTGGTGCTTAGTGCTTGCGGTGCTACGTAGTGCTGGTGGTGCTACGTAGTGCTGGTTGTCTTCAAGACCCCTGGTTGTATTCAAGACCCCTGGTTGTCTACGACTCCTGGTTGTCTTCAAGACCCCTGGTTGTTTTCAAGACCCCTGGTTGTCTACGACTCCTGGTTGTCTTCAAGACCCCTAGTTGTCTTCGACTCCTGGTTGTCTTCAAGACCCCTAGTTGTTTAAAGACCCTGGTTGTCTTCAAGCCCCGGGTTGTTTTCAAGACCCGGGTTTGTCTACGATCCTGGTTGCTTCAAGATCCCTGATTGTCTTCAAAACCCTGGTTGTTCTACGACCCCTGTTTGTCTTCAGACCCTGGTTGTCTACGATTTCCTGGTTGTCTTAAAGCCCCTAGTTGTCTTCGACTCCTGGGTTGTCTTCAGACCCCTGGTTGTTTTCCAAGAACCCTGGTTGTCTTCAAGCGCCTGTTGTTTCAAGACCCCGGTTGTCTAGACTCCTGGTTGTCTTCAGACCCCGGGTTTGTCTAGGGACTCCTGGTTGTTTTCAAGCCCCTGGTTGTCTTCAAGATTCCTGGTTGGTCTTCAGTCCTGGTTGTCTTCAAAAACCCCGGGTTGCTTCAAGACCCTGGTTGTCTTAAAGACTCCTGGTTGTCTTAAACCCCCTGGTTGTTTTAAAGACCCCCTGGTTGTCTTAAAGACCCCCTGGTTGTCTTCAAGACCCCCTGGTTGTCTTCAAGACTCTCTGGTTGTCTTCAATACCCCCTGGTTGTCTTCAAGACCCCCTGGTTGTCTACGACTCCTGGTTGTCTTCAAGACCCCTGGTTGTCTTCGACTCCTGGTTGTCTTCAAGACCCCTGGTTGTCTACGACTCCTGGTTGTTTTCAAGACCCCTGGTTGTCTACGACTCCTGGTTGTTTTCAAGACCCCTGGTTGTCTTCAAGATTCCTGGTTGTCTTCAAGTCTCCTGGTTGTCTTCAAGACCCCGGGTTTTTGTCTTCAAGACCCCGGGTTTTGTTTTAAAGACTCCTGGTTGTCTTAAAGACCCCGTGGTTGTCTTCAAGACCCCCTGGTTGTCTTAAGACCCCCTGGTTGTCTTCAAAACCCCCTGGTTGTCTTCAAGACCCCCTGGTTGTCTTCAAGACCCTTTGGTTGTCTTCAAGACCCCCTGGTTGTCTTCAAGACCCCCTGGTTGTCTACGACTCCTGGTTGTCTTCAAGACCCCTGGTTGTCTTCGACTCCTGGTTGTCTTCAAGACCCCTGGTTGTCTACGACTCCTGGTTGTTTTCAAGACCCCTGGTTGTCTACGACTCCTGGTTGTCTTCAAGACCCCTAGTCTTCGACTCCTGGTTGTCTTCAAAATCCCTGGTTGTTTTCAAGACCCCTGGTTGTCTACGACTCCTGGTTGTTTTCAAGACCCCTGGTTGTCTACGACTCCTGGTTGTTTTCAAGGCCCCTGGTTGTCTTCAAGACTCCTGGTTGTCTTCAAGACCCCCTGGTTGTCTTCAAGACCCCTGGTTGTCTTCAAGACTCCTGGTTGTCTTCAAGACCCCTGGTTGTCTTCAAGACCCCTGGTTGTCTTCAAGACTCCCTGGTTGTCTTAAGACCCCTGGTTGTTTCAAGACCCCTTGTTGTCTTCACGACCCTGGTTGTCTTCCAAGACCCTGTGTCTTCAGACCCCCTGGTTGTTTTTCAAGACCTCTGGTTGTCAAGACTATGGTTGTTCTTCAAGACCCTGGTTGTCCTTCAGACCAGGTTGTCAAGACTTCTGGTTGTCTTCAAGACCCTGTTGTCTTCATCCCCCTGGTTGTCTTCAAGACCCGGTGGTCTTCAAGACCCGGTTGTCTTCAAGACCCCTGGTTGTCTTCAGACCTCTGGTGCCCAAAGACCTGGTTGTCTTCAAGACCCCTGGTTGTCTTCAGACCCTGGTGTCTTAGACCCCTGGTTGTCTTTCAAGCCCCCTGGGTTGTCTTCAAGACCCTTGTTGTTTCAGGGACCCCCTGGTTGTCTTCAAGACCCTGGTTGTCTTCAAGACCCCCTGGTTGTCTTCAAGACCTCTGGTTGTCAAGACTTCTTGTTGTCTTCAAGACCTCTGGTTGTCAAGACTTCTGGTTGTCTTCAAGACCCCTGGTTGTCTTCAAGACCCTGGGTTGTCTTCAAGACCCCTGGTTGTCTTCAAGACCCTGGTTGTCTTAAAGACCCCTGGTTGTCTTCAAGACCCCTGGCTGTCTTCAAGACCCCTGGTGTCTTCAAGACCCCTGGTTGTCTTCAAGACCCCGGCTGTCTTCAAGACCCCTGGCTGTCTTCAAGACCTGGTTGTCTTCAAGACCCCTGGCTGTCTTCAAGACCCCTGGTTGTCTTCAAGACCCCTGGCTGTCTTCAAGACCCCTGGTGGTCTTCAAGACCCCTGGTTGTCTTCAAGACCCCTGGTGGTCTTCAAGACCCCTGGTTGTTTTCAAGACCCCTGGTTGTCTTCAAGACCCCTGGCTGTCTTCAAGACCCCTGGCTGTCTTCAAGCCCCCTGGTTTGTCTTCAAAACCCCTGGTTGTCTTCAAGACCCCTGGTTTGTCTTCAAGCCCCCGGGCTGTCTTCAAGACCCCTGGTTGTCTTCAGACCCCTGGCTGCTTCAAGACCCCTGGTGGTCTTCAAGACCCCTGGTGGTCTTCAAGACCCCGGGTTGTCTTCAAGACCCTGGTTGTCTTTAAGACCCCTGGTTGTCTTCAAGACCCCTGGCTGTCTTCAAGACCCCTGGTGGTCTTCAAGACCCCTGGTGGTCTTCAAGACCCCTGGTTGTCTTCAAGACCCCTGGTTGTCTTTAAGACCCCTGGCTGTCTTCAAGACCCCTGGTGGTCTTCAAGACCCGGGTTTGGTCTTCAAAAACCCCTGGTTGTCTTCAAGACCCCTGGTGGTCTTCAAGACCCCTGGTGGTCTTCAAGACCCCTGGTTGTCTTCAAGACCCCTGGTGGTCTTCAAGACCCCTGGTGGTCTTCAAGACCCCTGGTTGTCTTCAAGACCCCTGGTTGTCTTCAAGACCCCTGGTTTTCTTCAAGACCTTGGCTGTCTTCAAAAACCCCGGGTTGTCTTCAAGACCCTGGTTGTCTTCAAGACCCCTGGTTGTCTTTAAGACCCCTGGTTGTCTTCAAGACAAGCTGGACAGCTAGAACCTTCAGTATGGTATGAAAGTATAGTTAAAACACCACCCACGCCCACCACCCACGTCCACCCACGCCCATCACCCACGCCCACCACCCACACCCACCCATGCCCACCACCCACGTCCCCCACCCCCACCCACGCCCATCACCCACGCCCACCACCCACACCCACCCATGCCCACCCCCACGCCCACCCCACGTCCACCCACACCCACCCACCCCCCACACCCACCCCCACACCCACACCCCCCACACCCACCCCCCACACCACCACCACACCCACCCACCCCCCACACCCACCCCCCACACCCCACAACCACCCACGCCCACCACCATTCACCCCCCACCCCATCCACGACCACCACGCCCCTCCCCCACCCGCAATCCACAAACCCACCCCCCACCCGCCACCCACGACCACGACCACCACCCACGACCACCTCGCCACACCGGCCACCCACACCACCTCCACCCCGCCACCACCCAACTTTCCAAACACCACCACGTCCATCACCATCCACGCCATCACCATCCACGCCCACCCCCCAAACATCCACCCCCCACGCCCCTCCCACCCCAGGGCCCTACCACCACCCACGCCCCCCAAACCCACCCGCCCCGGGACCACCACCCCGCCCACCACCCACGCCCACCACCCAAACCCCCTCAAAACCAGGCCTCCACCCACGCCCACCACCACCCACGCTCACCCACCCCCAAAAAACCACCCACCCCCCAAAGTCACCCACCCCCCACCACCCACGCTAAACCAAACCCCCCGGCCCCCACCACCCACGACCACCCCCACAACCACCCCCCCCACGCCCAAACCACCACCCACGTAAAACCCACCCCAGGGCTCCCCCACGCCCCAAAACCACCCACGACCCCCCACCCACGCCCCCACCCCCACGTCCACCACCACCCACGCCTACCACCAGTCACCCCACCCACGATCCCCACCCACGCCAACCACCCACCCACACCCACCACCACCTAGGGCCCCCCAACCACCCACGACCACCACCCAAAACCCACCGCCCACCCCACCCCCAAACCCACGTACACCCCCCAAACGCTCACCCACCCCCAAAAACCACCCACGACCCCCACCCCCGGGGCCCACCACCCACTTTTTCCCACCACCACCCACGCCTACCACACACCTCACCACCCACGATCCCCCCCCCCAAAACGCCAACCACCCCCCCACACCCACCACCACCTACGCCCCACCACCCCCGACCCCCCACCCCCCCACGCCCAAACCCCCAAACCCACGCCCACCCCCCCACATACCAACCCAAAGGGCGGGTTTAAAAAAAGGGGCCAACTATTCTTAACAAACAATTACTCTGTCCCCACCCTTTGGTTTTCACATAGGCTGGGCCAGGACTGTGTCCCTCCCCCCCCCTGTAGGTACAGGGTAGGGGGCGCCCACTGTATCAACACAACACAAAAACACGCCCTCGGCCCTTCACACCACACTGAAAGGCGGGCCGGGGCTGATCTCAAACCCCTGCAACCACAATTAGGTGAGTACAACACCCCGGCAAACACAACACCCACACCACAACAACACACCCCATACAACACCCCAAAACACAACACCCCCCACACACAACACACACACAACAACACCACCACACATACAACCCCCAAAACACACACAACACAACACACACACAACACCACACACACACACAACCAACACACACACACACACACACAACACAACACACACACAACACACACACACACAACACACACACATACAACACCACACACACATACAACACCACACACAACACAACACACACACACACAACACACACACACACAACACCACACACACACAACACAACACACACACAACACACACACACACAACACACACACACACAACACCACACACACACAACACAACACACACACAACACACACACACACAACACACACACATACAACACCACACACACATACAACACCACACACACCACAACACAACACACACACAACACACACACACACACAACACACACACATACAACACCACACACACATACAACACCACACACACACAACACAACACACACACAACACAACACACACACACAACACAACACACACAACACAACACACACACACACACAACACCACACACCACACACACACAACACACACACACACACACAACACCACACACACACACACAAAACAACACCACACACACACAACACACACCACACACAAACACCACACACCACACACACACAACACACCACACACACAACACCACACACCACACACACACAACACCACACCACACACACACAACACACACACATACAACACCACACACACACAACACACACACATACAACACCACACACAACACACACACACACACACCACACCACACACACACACACACACACACACACACACACACACACACACACACACACACACACACACACACACACACACTCAGAAGAGTACAAGAGGGTGTTCCTAGACAGAGACAGAACACAATCAGAATGACAGCAGCTGAGGGAGAGGACAAAAAAAACGAAAGAGCTAGAAAAGAGACAAGGATGGAACCAGCAGAGGTCAGTCAGAGCAGAACAGAACAGCAAGGGCAAGCACACACACAACTATTCTCAGAACCATACAACCTATCACACCATCCCAACACACACTACAATCCATAACCCACAGCCTCCACCCAACACCGAGCTATAGAATCCCACAGTATGCTACCAGGTCTCCCACCCTCACAGGCCTCCCAAACCACAGTGTTGGAAAGGAAACTGAAGGTATGGTACACAAACGCTGATGGAATAACAAATAAGTGGGAGGAGTGGCATGAAAGAGTCAAAGAGGCATCACCGGACATCATAGCCTCACAAAAACCCAATTTTCAGGTATGATGACAGATGCCGTTTTTCCAAACGGGAACCAAATCTGAGGAAAGA
>NC_069496.1:16515917-16535559 GCF_026875155.1 Cherax quadricarinatus
TATAATATATATATATATATATATATATATATATATATAGTGTATTTTTATGTATATATAGTGTGTATACATGGTATAGCATGGGCATACGTTGTTGGCACTGTGTGGAGGGTATTTATAGTTGACGTGAGAAGCAAGTTATGTGTTAGAATTGTCACTTGACACACTTGCTGGCACTTTCAAGTGTCAGGGAACACTTGTGTAACTCCTGCTGGTGTAAGTGGTAGCTTAAAGTGTCAAGGAACACTTGGTATAACTCCAGCTGGTGTAAGTGGTAGTTTAAAGTGCCAAGGAACACTTGGTATAACTCCAGCTGGTGTAAGTGGTAGCTTAAAGTGTCAAGGAACACTTGGTATAACCCCAGCTGGTGTAAGTGGTAGTTTAACGTGTCAAGGAACACTTGGTATAACTCCATCTGGTGTAAGTGGTAGTTTGAAGTGTCAAGGAACACTTGGTATTACTCCAGCTGGTATAAGTGGCACTTTAAAGTGTCAGGGAACTCTTGCTTCAATAAGTGGTAATCTGGGACACTTAAGTGCCAGGAAGCACTTAATATTGTCATCCAGACAAAAAAATAGGAACGAAGTTAAGTACTCCCCGAGGGATATAAGATAATGCGACAGTAGAAATTACGTATACCATCATTCAGTCAATATCTTCCTTGCTACAGTACAGAGGATACCACAGTTCAAGACGCCTGTCAACTAACATAGTGTAGGAGGTACCAGATAGTGAAGGAGGTACCAGATAGTGAAGGAGGTACCAGATAGTGAAGTATTTGTTTGTGGGGTTTAAAGTCTATCTTCTGCACCATGGTCACTCATACACTGAGATATACACCTCTCAGTGTATATACACTGAGATATACACCTCTCAGTGTATATACACTGAGATATACACCTCTCAGTGTATATACACTGAGATATACACCTCTCAGTGTATATACACTGAGATATACACCTCTCAGTGTATATACACTGAGATATACACCTCTCAGTGTATATACACCTCCCAGTGTATATACACTGAGATATACACCTCCCAGTGTATATACACTGAGATATACACCTCTCAGTGTATATACACTGAGATATACACCTCTCAGTGTATATACACTGAGATATACACCTCAGTGTATATACACTGAGATATACACCTCTCAGTGTATATACACCATATAGTAATAACTTACACCTAGGCAATCTACACCTAGGTAACTTACACCTAGGCAATCTACCCCTAGGTTACTAACACCTAGGGAACCTGCACCTGGGTTACTAACACCTACCCCTCATTTGTTCTCAGCCGACGGCTTCACCTACACCTTTGGAATCTACTTTGTACAGCTGGTGCTGTACTACGACGCCTCAGCTGCTGCCACCTCCTGGATAGCATCTATCCTTGTAGGTGTTACTCTAGGTTCAGGTGAGTCCCAATCCTTCACAACCTTGTTAGGTGAGTCTGACTACTTGAGGACCTTGTTAGGTGAGTCTGACTGCTTGAGGACCTTGTTAGGTGAGTCTGACTGCTTGAGGACCTTGTTAGGTGAGTCTGACTGCTTGAGGACCTTGTTAGGTGAGTCTGACTGCTTGAGGACCTTGTTAAGTGAGTCTGACTGCTTGAGGACCTTGTTAGGTGAGTCTGAGTGCATGAGGACCTTGTTAGGTGAGTCTGACTGCTTGAGGACCTTGTTAGGTGAGTCTGACTGCTTGAGGACCTTGTTAGGTGAGTCTGACTGCTTGAGGACCTTGTTAGGTGAGTCTGACTGCTTGAGGACCTTGTTAGGTGAGTCTGACTGCTTGAGGACCTTGTTAGGTGAGTCCTGCCCTGCTTGAGGACCTTGTTAGGTGAGTCTGACTGCTTGAGGACCTTGTTAGGTGAGTCTGAGTGCATGAGGGCCTTGTTAGGTGAGTCTGACTGCTTGAAGCCCTTCTTAGGTGAATGTGAGTACTTAAGAACCTTGTTAGGTGAATCTGAGTGCTTAAGAACCTTGTTAGGTGAGTCTGAATGCTTGAGAACCTTCTTAGGTGAGTGTGAGTGCTTGAGGGACCTTCTTAGGTTGAGTGTGAAGGTTGTTAGGTGTGTGTGTGTGTGTACTCACCTAGTTGTACTCACCTAGTTGAGGTTGCGGGGGTCGAGTCCGAGCTCCTGGCCCCGCCTCTTCACTGATCGCTACTAGGTCACTCTCCCTGAGCCGTGAGCTTTATCATACCTCTGCTTAAGTGTGTGTGTGTGTGTGTGTGTGTGTGTGTGTGTGTGTGTGTGTGTGTGTGTGTGTGAGGAAGAGAGAGTGACAATGTGAGAGAGTGACAGTGTGAGTGTGTGAGGAAGAGACAGTGACAGTGTGAGAGTGACAATGTGTGAGTGTGTGTGTGTGTGGTGTGTGTGTGTGTGTGTGTGTGTGTGTGTGTGTGTGTTTTGTGTGTGTGAGAGAGAGGGGAGAGAGAGAGAGAGGAGAGAGAGAGAGAGAGAAAAGAGAGAGAGAGAGAGAGAGAGAGAGAGAGTGTATAGTCATCATGAGAGGTAAGAGATCAAATGTCCACTGAACCACACAGTGTGTCACACAGTGTGTCACACAGTGTGTTATACTGTGTGTTATACTATGTTACATTATCCACAGTACTAACTAGTATACTATCCACAGGTCCCATCGCTGGCATGCTAGTCAACAAGTTTGGGTGTCGGATAGTAACTATCATGGGTGCACTACTAGCATCACTAGCACTATTCCTCTCTATCTTCGCACCTAACGTAGAGACTCTCTATGTTACTATTGGCCTAGGTGCAGGTGAGTCATTATTATTATTATTGTTATTATTGCACAACATCTTCAACAAGAGTTGTAAACACAGGCGTCCCACAGGGTGGTGTCCTTGGTCCTCCACTTTCCCTCATATACGTCAATGATCTTCCAAATATATGACAGCATCTTAGATCTCTGTTGATGATGCAACTGTTGTCATCTCCCACCCAAATCCAGTATCCTTTAACATTGTTAATCAAGAGCTTTTAGCAATATCAACCTGGATGACTCTAATAAACTTACAGGATAGAGTAAGTAATGATTAAGTAAACATAATGAGGGAAAATTCCAAGGTCTGTACCTTGATAGCAACTTGAAATTCAACACATAACAAAAAGTGTGTCCAAAACAGTTGGCATCCTCTCAGAGATACGTTATTGTGCAATCTTGTGTCACTTGTTCACGATTCTCGCATAATATGTTATTATATACCGCTGTCCTGCTGTATGTCCAAGCCCCTAGCAGTCAAAACCTCCTTTACCTCCTTCCTCCAACCTTGCCTAGGATGGCCCCCTACCCCACATTCCTTCCACTACAGATTTATACACCCTCCAAGTCATCCTGTTCTGCTCCATTCTCTCCAAATGTCCAAAGCACCTCAACAACCCCTCCTCAGCCCTCTGTATAATATCCAACACCACCTCAGCCCTCTGTATAATACTTTTAGTAACCCAGCACCACCTCAGCTCTCTAGATAATACTCTTAGTAACCCAGCACCACCTCAGCTCTCTAGATAATACTTTTAGTAACCCAGCACCACCTCAGCTCTCTAGATAATACTTTTAGTAACCCAGCACCACCTCAGCTCTCTAGATAATACTTTTAGTAACCCAGCACCACCTCAGCTCTCTAGATAATACTTTTAGTAACCCAGCACCACCTCAGCTCTCTAGATAATACTTTTAGTAACCCAGCACCACCTCAGCTCTAGATAATACTTTTAGTAACCCAGCACCACCTCAGCTCTCTAGATAATACTTTTAGTAACCCAGCACCACCTCAGCTCTCTGGATAATACTTTTAGTAACCCACACCACCTCAGCTCTAGATAATACTTTTAGTAACCCAGCACCACCTCAGCTCTCTAGATAATACTTTTAGTAACCCAGCACCACCTCAGCTCTCTGGATAATACTTTTAGTAACCCAGCACCACCTCAGCTCTCTAGATAATACTTTTAGTAACCTAGCACCACCTCAGCTCTCTGGATAATACTTTTAGTAACCTAGCTCCACCTCAGCTCTCTGGATAATACTTTTAGTAACCTAGCACCACCTCAGCTCTCTGGATAATACTTTTAGTAACCTAGCACCACCTCAGCTCTCTGGATAATACTTTTAGTAACCCAGGACCACCTCAGCTCTCTGGATAATACTTTTAGTAACCCAGCACCACCTCAGCTCTCTGGATAATACTTTTAGTAACCCAGCACAACCTCAGCTCTCTGGATAATACTTTTAGTAACCCAGCACCACCTCAGCTCTCTGGATAATACTTTTAGTAACCCAGCACCACCTCAGCTCTCTGGATAATACTTTTAGTAACCTAGCACCACCTCAGCTCTCTGGATAATACTTTTAGTAACCCAGCACCACCTCAGCTCTAGATAATACTTTTAGTAACCCAGCACCACCTCAGCTCTCTAGATAATACTTTTAGTAACCCAGCACCACCTCAGCTCTCTGGATAATACTTTTAGTAACCTAGCACCACCTCAGCTCTCTAGATAATACTTTTAGTAACCCAGCACCACCTCAGCTCTCTGGATAATACTTTTAGTAACCCAGCACCACCTCAGCTCTCTGGATAATACTTTTAGTAACCTAGCACCACCTCAGCTCTCTAGATAATACTTTTAGTAACCCAGCACCACCTTCTAATCTCCAAGCTATAAATTCTCTGCATATTTACACCACACATTGCCCTGAGATATGACATCTCCTCGGCCTCCAGCCTCCTCCACGGCCTCCAGCCTCCTCCACTGCCTCCAGCCTCCTCTTTGTTGCAAATATTATTATATTATGATTGATAATGCTGATAATAATGATGTTAATGATGATAATACCCACAGGTCTTAGGTTTGGCTTAATCTGCCTGCCAGCCATTATCATTTTCAAATCATTATTATGAGGATGCCAATGATGATTGATGTTAATAATGGTAATTATGATAATGATAATACTTACAGGTCTTGGGTTTGGCTTGATATATCTGCCAGGGATTATCATTCTTAATCATTATTTGTAGCATATCAATGATGATTGATGTAAATAATGATAATTATGTTTAATAATAATAATACAGGTCTTGGGTTTGGCTTCATATATCTGCCAGTATCATTCTAGAGGATATCAATGATGACTGATGTTAATGATAATTGTGATTAATAATAATAATAATAATAATAATAATAATAATAATAATAATACTTACAGGTCTTGGTTTGGCTTAATATAATCTGCCAGCCATTGTCTGTGTCACTGGTTACTTTGAGAAGCGTCGTTCCTTTGCTACTGGTATCGCTGTTTGTGGCTCTGGTATGGTACCTTTGCCTTCTCACCTCTGGTGAGTACCTGGTAAGTCCCTGGTACCTAGTGCCTTGTTATTACACTCTCCGATGGTTTATATTTCACTAACATATTTTGAATGTGTTTAGTACGATTTTGGGATGTAAACAAGTCCTGGACGTGTTATTAGTACTAAACAGTGCCTGCACTCTGAAGGAGAGGTGTTAATGTTGCAGTTTAAAAACTGTAGTGTAAAGCACCCTTCTGGCAAGACAGTGATGGAGTGAATGATGGTGAAAGTTTTTCTTTTTCGGGCCACCCTGCCTTGGTGGGAATCGGCCAGTGTGATAATAAAAAAAAAAAACTTAGTACCTAGTTAAGTTCTTAGTACCTTGTTATTATACTCTCTGTTTATATTTTAGTGTGACGCATTTAGTATGATTTTGGGTGTTTAATCGAGGATGTGTTATAAGTACCTGGCACCTACTTAGTACCTAGTACCTTGTTAATACACTCTTATGGTTTATATTCCAGTGTAAATGGTTTAGAACTTGTAAAGTATGATGGCGGATGTTTAAACGAGTCTAGAACACGTTACAGCCTCTCCTCACTTAACGACGGAGTTCCATTCCCAAGACCACATTGTTAAATGAATTCGGCGCTAAGTGAGGAGCATACTATAATGGTAGTGGCTTTGTGTCATCCATCTTTGATATTGTTTTAATGTCACTTTTGCACCATTTATAACATTTCTGGTATATTACAATATACAGTAGTGCACTGTATATTGTAATAAACAGAAGAGATGAAATCAGCTCTAATATACATTATTTAGGTATACATACTGGTCAGAGAGCCCATCGTAAGTCCAAGGCGTCTGTAAATGAGTACGTCGCTAAGTGAGGAGAGGCTGTATATGCTTTCAGTTGTGGTGTGTACACTGTAGTTAGTTGTGCTGTTTGTTGTGTACCAGTACACTTGAGGATGTCCTGCTTCCAGGTACCTAATTAGTGCTACTTAAGCACCATTTGTACCAAGAACACATTGAGAATTATACCCATGCCTAGGATTATTACCATACACACCACCCATGCGCAGGATTATTACTGTACATACCACCCATGCCCAGGATTATTACTGTACATTCCACCAATGCCCGGGGTTCCTCCTGTACACCACCTGTGCCTGGGATTCCTACCGTACACTCCACCCGTGCCCGGGGTTCCTCCTGTACACCACCCGTGCCTGGGATTCCTCTCATACACACCACCCATGTCTGGGAACATTACCATGTCCAGGATTCCTCCCATACACTCCACTCATGCCTGGGATTCCTCCCATACACTCCACCCATGCCTGGGATTCCTCCCGTACACTCCACCCATGCCGGGATTTCCTCCCGTATACTCCACCCATGCCTGGGGTTCCTCCCTACACTCCACTCATGCCCAGGATTCCTCCCCATACACTCCACCTGTACCTGGGATTCCTCCCATACACTCCACTCGTGCCTGGATTCCTCCCATACACTCCACTCGTGCCTGGATTCCTCTCATACACTCCACCCTGCCTGGGATTCCTCCATACACTCCACTCATGCCCAGGATTCCTCGTATACACTCCACTCGTGCCTGGATTCCTCCCATACACTCCACTCGTGCCCAGGATTCCTCCCGTACACTCCACCTGTGCCTGGGATTCCTCTCATACACACACCACCCATGCCCGGATTATTACTGTAACACTCCACCCATGTCCAGGATTCCTCCCATACACTCCACTCGTGCCTGGGATTCCTCCCATACACTCCACCCATGCCTGGGATTCCTCCTGTACACTCCACCCATGCCTGGATTCCTCCCGTATACTCCAACCCATGCCCGGGATTCCTCCAGTACACTCCACTCATGCCCAGGATTCCTCCCATACACTCCACTCGTGCCTGGGATTCCTCCCATACACTCCACTCGTGCCTTGGATTCCTCCCATACACTCCACCCATGCCTGGGATTTTTCCCATACGCTCTACCCATGCCTGGGATTCCTCCCATACACTCCACTCATGCCCAGGATTCCTCCCATACACTCCACTCGTGCCTGGGGTTCCTCCCATACACTCCACCTGTGCCCAGGATTCCTCCCATACACTCCACTCGTGCCCAGGATTCCTCCCATACACTCCACTCGTGCCCAGGATTCCTCCCATACACTCCACCCGTGCCCAGGATTCCTCCCTAATACACTCCACTCGTGCCCAGGATTCCTCCCATACACTCCACTCGTGCCCAGGATTCCTCCCATACACTCCACCCATGCCCAGGATTCCTCCCGTACACTCCACTCATGCCCAGGATTCCTCTTGTACACTCCACTCATGCCTGAGATTCCTCCCATACACTCCACCCATGCCTGAGATTCCTCCCGTATACTCCACTCGTGCCCAGGATTCCTCCCATACACTCCACCCATGCCTGGGATTCCTCCCGTATACTCCACCCATGCTCAGGATTCCTCCCATACACTCCCACATCAGTCAGACGTGCCACCAACTTCACCAATCTCCCTCAGATCAATGAGCTGAGTTGGCAGAACTCTCTGATCATTATCTCTGGCATCATGCTCAACTGTGTGGTTTTTGGTGCAATGTTCCGACCGCTGGAGGACAACAACCTGGCAGATCACAACAATGAGTTGAACCTGCAGGAACTGCCTGCCCCTGAGGGTCTACCTCTCAACCACTTACCTAAGATCAAGGTACTGCCTTTTTACTCTTATTATTATTAATATTATTAATATTAATATTATTATTATTATTATTATTATTATTATTAATATTATTATTATTATTATATTATTATTATTATTATTATTATTATTATTATTATTACTATTATTATTTCTTTTATTACTATTATTATTGCTATTATTATTTTTACTCTTTATTATTATTAATATTATTATTATTATTATTATTATTATTATTATTATTATTATTATTATTATTAATATTATTATTATTATTTTTACTATTATTATTATTACTATATTATTACTATTATTATACTATTTATTATTATTATTGTTGTTAGTATTACTATTAATATTATTATAGTTGTTATAATCATTACAAATAATATTATATAAATAATTATATTATTATTATTATTATTATTATTATTATTATTATTACAGTAAATGCCTTGTATAAAGTATCATTCAGTGACTAGTACATTCAGTCATTATTCTGATATAACGAACACCAGTTTGTTCCTGTAT
Source organism: Cherax quadricarinatus (assembly GCF_026875155.1). Classification (NCBI taxonomy): domain Eukaryota; kingdom Metazoa; phylum Arthropoda; class Malacostraca; order Decapoda; family Parastacidae; genus Cherax; species Cherax quadricarinatus. The sequence continues at coordinate 16,524,505 of NC_069496.1, forward strand.
CCAGTATGTAATGTAATAATATCTCCAGTAAATGAAAGAGAATTATTGAAAATTATCCAGCCTTTACTGTAAATCAAGAATTTACTATAAAGTTATGCAAATTTACTGTAAATTACCCAGAATTTACTGTAACCCAGAATTTACTGTAACCCAATTACTGTAACCCAGAGTTTACGTATCCCAGATATTACTGTAACCCATAATTTACTGTAACCCAGAATTTCCTGTAACCCATCATTAACTGTACCCCAGAATTTACTGTAACCCAGAATTTACTGTAAATTCTGGATACAGTGTTAACTGTCGATTACAGGATTTAATAACTGTCATCGTCATTCTGAAATTCGGATACTAAATCGTGTATGTTTCAGATCGCAGGAGCCAAACTAAAGAAAAACTTCAGCGATGCGAACCTGTCCGCCAGAGGTGCTACAACGTGACAGCATCCAGCGCATCAGTTCCCATGGCAAATGAGTCCCGCTCTTATACAACATGAAAGAACCACAGAACGATGCTACCAAGGATGGGCCCAGTCACACCATTGAAAGCTTTATTGGGTGATTATTCAGAAAGCCGCAATAAGACGAGTGCATAAACTGTGGCTTGGTGGCTTGAACCTATGGCAAGGTATGCTAAAATTTGCTTGTGGGTTTTAAGGATGCAGTTTACCACAGTATCGACCTCACCAGTTTCCATGGCTTGTTTGTACTAGTGGATTAATCTGTGTAATACAGTTAACAGTGTATTACAAGAGGTCACTGTATATTACAGGAGGCACTGTAATTGCAGAGTGGCCTTGTGTCTTATAGGAGGGCCCTTTGATACAGAAGTCCCTGTTTATTAAAGGAGGCCGTGGTCTTACAGGAGAGTTTTGTGTGTTTACAGGAGGCCCTGTGTATTACAGGCGGGGGGTTTTTCTTTTTGTGTCTTACGGAGGGCCAAGTGTCTTATCAGGATGCCATGTTTCTTACAGGATCTCCTGTGTCTTACAGGAGGGCCTTGTGTCTTACAGGAAGGCCCTGTGTGTTACAGAATGCTTATGTGTGTTACAGGAAGGCCCTGGTGTAATACAGAGGGTGCTGTGTCTTACAGGAGGGCCATGTGGCGTACAGAGTGCCATGTTTCTTACAGGATGCCCCTGGTGTCTTTACAGGATGCCTTTGTGACTTACAGGAAGGCCCTGTGGGTTACAGGAATGATATTGTGTTACAGGGAGGCCCTTTCGTAATCCCGCAACCTCTTTTCATTGTTCCACATTTTCCTTGGCTTTCAGCTGAGTCATTATTCATTATGTTTGATGCTTTTACCACTTTTCCATTTCTATCAAAACAGTTTTTTAAAAGTAAAAAAGGAATGGTGACCAGCACTGATATTTTAAGGTATTGTTTGCACTTCGTATTTATTTTACTGTTTTAGATCTAGCTGTATTGAGCACTTTATATATGATAGTGTAAACATAAGTTTTTCAAATGCTCTTTTTTCTACTTGTCAGCGCTTTTTGTTTATTGTATTGGGGTCGGAAAGCTAAGGAGCATACAAATGGTGCCCTCCTGTAATACATCAGGGCCCACCTGTAAGACATGGGTCCTCCTTAAATATACAGGCCCTCCTGTAATACACAGTCCTCCTGTTATGACAAGGCCTGTAATACACAGGCCCCTCCTGTAATTCACTAGGGTCCCTCCTATATGACACATGGCCTTGTAATACAACACAGGGCCGCTCCTGTAATCTACAGGGCCCACCTGAAATAACAGGGTTCCCCTGTAATACACAGGTCCTCCTGTAATGAGACACAGGGCCTTCTTGTAATACACAGGGTCCTCCTGGTAATACACAGGGTTCTCCTGTCTACACAAGCCCTCCTGCATTTGCCTCCACATAAAGACAACTCTGGTATTTACAAACCTTCAACTTTGCATGTTCTTTCTTGCAACAAACCAGCTGCATCCCTACCAAGGCAGGGTACCAAAAAGAAAACAGGAAGTTTACTCTTTTAACTTTTAGTAATGTATACAGGATAAGAGGATTACTAGACCCTTGCTGCCCCAGCATGTTAGTTCTCCTCTTATGAACGTGCAATGGCTTACGGAGAAGAATTCTTTTCCATTTCCCCATGCAGATAAGAGGAAAAGAACAAGAACTATAAGAAAAAAATAGAGAAAACCCAGAGAGTGTGTATATATATTTTTGACATGCATGTTAAGTGTGACCTAAGTGTAATAGACAGTAGCATGACGTACCCTGAAATCTTGCATGGTTTTATGAGACAGAAAGAAAGACAACACATCAATTCCTACCATCATGTAAACAGTTTCAGGCTTCCATTTTTGCATTCTCACTTAGCAGGCCATGGAGTACTTCCTGGGTGGTTTGTTGTCTTACCAACTACTATCCTACAGGATGTTAGTACCCTCCCTGGGTGGTTGTTTGTCTTATCCACCCTACAACCTACAGGATGGTAGGTACCTCCCTGGGTGGTTGTTGTCTACAACCTACTACCACAGGATTGAATACCTCCCTGGGTGTTTTTTGTCTACCAGCCTACTACCACAGGATGGTATACCATCCCTGGGTGGTTGTTGTCTAACCATCCTACTACTCACAGGATGGATAGTAACCTCCCTGGGTGGTTGTTGTCTACCAGCCTACTTACCACAATATGGTAGTAACCTCCCTATAGTGGTTGTTGTCTAACCTAGCCTACTACCAACAGAAGGTAGTACTTTACTTCCCTGGGTGGTTTGTCTAACCAGCCTACTACCACAGGATGGTAGTACTTCCCTGGGTGTTGTTGTCTACCAGCCTACTTACCACAGGATGGGTAGTAATTCCCTGGGTTGTTGTCAACCAGCCTACTACCACAGGAGTAAGTTACCTCCCTGGGTGGTTGTTGCTACCAACCTACTACCACAGGATGGTAGTACCTCCCTGGGGGGATTTGTTGTCTACCAACCTACTACCACGGAAGGTAGTACCTGCCCTGGGGTGGTAGTTCTACCAACCACTACATAACACAGATGGTAATACCTCCCTGGTGGTTGTTGTCTACCAACCTACTACCACAAGGATGGTAATACCTCCCTGGTGTTTGTTGACTACCAGCCTACTACCAAAGGATGTAAGTACCTCCCTGGTGGTTGTTTTTCTACCAGCCTACTACCACAGGATGAAAGAACCCTCCCTGTGAATGGTTGTTGTCGTACCAACCTACTACCACAGGACGGTAGTACCTCCCTGGGTGGTTGTTTGTCTAACCAACCTACTACCACAGGATGGTAGTACCTCCCTGGTGGTTGTTGTCTACCAACCTACTACCACAGGAGGTAGTACTCCCTGGGTGGTTGTTGTCTACCAACCTACTACCACAGGATGGTAGTACCTCCCTGGGTGGTTTTGTTGTCTACCACCCTACACACACAGGATGGTAGTACCTCCCTGTGTGGGTGTTTGTCTACCAACCTACAACCACAGGATGGTAGTACCTCCCATGGGTGGTTGTTGTCTACCAGCCAATTACCACAGGATGGTAGTATCCTCCCTGGGTGGTGTTGTCAACCAGCCTACTACCACAGGATGGTAGTACTCCCTGGTGGTTGTTGTCTACCAGCCTATACCACAGGATGTGTAGTTACCCCTCCCTGGGTGGTTGTTTTCTACAGCCTACCAACCACAGGATGTAATACCTCCCTGGGTGGTTGTTGTCTACCAGTTCCCTACTACCACGGATGGTAGTACCTCCCTGGTGGTGTTGTCTACCAACCTACTACCACAGGATGGTAGTTACCTCCCTGGGTGGTTGTCTACCAACCTACTACCACAGATGGTAGTACCTCCCTGGGAGGTTTGTTGTCTACCACCTACTACCACAGGATGTGTATCCCTCCCTGGGTGGTTGTTTCTACCAACCTACTACCTACAGGATGTTAAAGTACCACCCAGGGTGGTTGTTGTTACCCAAACCTAACTACTACAGGATGGTAATACCTCCCTGGGTGGTTGTTTGTCTACCAACCTACTACCACAGTAGGTATACCTCCCTGGTGTGGTTTTTGTCTACCAAATACCTTTCTACCTAGAACTTTGCATGTTATCACATTAATATTTCATCAAATGGCTGTATAAATAACACCTCCGAACTTTCCATTACTGTGCCCATGCCCGAAAAAATCACGGACAATTTGAAGTCAACTGGGAAGCGGACGATTGCAGGAAGGTAAGACCGAAGTCCCTTCCTTCGTCACATCATGGTTCTGGCCTCCAATAACGCAAGGATATATTTTTACAGGGGATCTTCTACTTAACATCCCAGAATACAAGTAAAGTTGTATTTATACATTATCATTAAGGAGGGAACTACATGGGGTCCTTGACTACTATGGGATTAATGTTGCGATGGATCCATTGCAGTTGAAAATGTAAATCAAATACGATTGAATATGCTAAATAGTAATTTAGTCACTGAATAAGTCAATAAAACAAAAAAAGTGCTGTAACTATATACAGCCCCCATAGCTGAAATCCGCTAGTGCATTCAGCTTATACACTGAGGGGGGGGGGGGGGGGGGGGGGGGGGGGGGTTTTAATTTTTCGGAGTTTGGAATCTTCTCTGGAACAGACTGGTAAAGAATAGGACGTGTTTCATAAGACACTTGCAGTCCTGTTTCACGGCCATCAGTATAAAAAATGGGTACCCTGGTGTTTAATGGCTTGTGTGAGTCACATCCTGAGACAAAAACTGACCTAATTTGCCCCGAAATGCTCAGCATAACCAGTGGCTTTGTATATTGTAGTATGTCATTGATGTCTCCTAGACCTTATACGTTGCACATGTATTTGTAGAAATAGATATTATATTATTAGTATTACTTAATCAACGGAGGTTTGCGTTCCTAAGACCACGTTAGTAAACGTGGTCTTAACACAACTCCATCGCTAAGTGTAGTAACATACTGTAAATGGTAGATGAGATTGTTCAACCATCTTGATATTGATTTTTAATGTCACCTTTGGTCACCATTTAAAACATTTTACTTATATATTTTTTAAATGCTAATACAGTAGTGTACTGTAATATTGTAATAAAAACAGTAGAGAGGAAATCAAATCTAATATATCATTATTTAGGTAATGAATACTCGTCAGAGTCCGACGTAGTTTTGAGGCGCATCATAAAGAGTACGTCACTATACTACCTGGATCATACCTGGATGGCATTTCCAGGGATCAACTCCCCCTGCGGTCCGGTCCACGACCAGGCCTCCCAGTGGGTCAGGGCCTGATCAACGAGTGCTGTAACTGCTGCCTCACAACAATCCAACCGTACAAACCACAGCCAGGCTGATCCGGCACTGACTATTAGGTATCTGCCACTCCCTCTTGAAGACAACCAGGGTCTTCCTGTAATGCCTCCTTATTGCTGTGGGAGGCTGTTGAACAGTCTTGGCCCATGGACACTTACCGCGTTTTTCTCGAAGTGTACCAAGACGCCCTACTTTTCCACTGGGGGTATGATTGCATCACCTGCCAAAGTCCTTTTTGGCTTTCGTATGGAGTAGTATAGCTTGTGTGCATATTAGGGACCAGTCACTCCAGAATCTTTCCAGGTGTAGATTATGATATATCTCTCTCGCCTGCGCTCTAGTGAGTACAAGTCAAGTGCTTCCAGGCGTTCCCAGTAGTTAAGGTATTTGATGAAACTTATACGTGCAGTAAAGGTTCTCTGTACATTCTCTAGTTCTGCAGTTTCACCTGCCTTTAATGGGGATGTTAATGTACAGCAGTATTCCAGCCTAGAGAGAATAAGTGATTTAAAAAGGATCATTGTTGGCTTAGCATCTCTTGTCCTGAATGTTCTCATTATCCATCCTATCAGTTTCCTCACAGATGTGATAGTGGCATTGTTGTGGTCTTGAAGGTGAGGTCTTCAGACATTACCACACCCAGGTCCTTCACGATACTTTTCCGCTCTATAGTGTGATTGGAGTTTGTAGTATACTCAGTCCTAGTTATTATTTCCTCCAGTTTTCCATAATGGAGTAGTTGGAATTTGTCTTCATTGAACATCATATTGTTCTCTGTTGCCCATTGGAAAACTTGGTTTATATCTTCTTGGAGGTTAACAGTGTCCTCAATAGATGGCAGTCTCATGCAGATCCTAGTATCGTCTGCAAAAGATGATACAGCGCTGTGGTTTACATTTCTGTCTATGTCTGATATGAGAATAAGGAACAGGATAGGTGCGAGTACTGTGGCTTGTGGGACAGAGCTCTTCACTATGGCAGCATCTGATTTAACTCTCTTTACCACTACTCTTTGCGTGCAACTGGTTAGAAAGTTGAAGATCCATCTGCCTACTTTGCCGGTTATCCCTTTAGCACGCATTTTGTGTGCTAATACACCATGGTCGCACTTGTCAAAGGCTTTTGCAAAGTCTGTGTATACTGCATCTGCATTCTGTTTCTTTTCCAGGGCATCTAGGACCATATCATAGTGGTCTAGCAATTGCGAGAGGGAGGAGCGACCTGCTCTGAACCCATGTTGCCCTGGGTTGTGCAATTTTTGGGTGTCCAGATGGTTTGCTATCCTGCTTCTTAGAACTCTTTCAAAGATTTTTATAATGTGGGATGTTAAAGCTGTTGGTCTATAGTTCTTAGCTACTGCTTTGCTGCCACCTTTAGAGAGTGGGGCTATATCTGTTGTTTTTAGTGACTGTGGAATCTCACCTGTGTCTAAGCTCCTTTTCCATAGCATACTTAGGGCCCATGAGAGGGATTTCTTGCAGTTTTTAATGAACACCAAGTTCCACGAGTCTGGGCCTGGGGCTGAGTGCATTGGCATGTCGTCGATGACTTTCTCAAAGTCTAGTGGAGTTAGGGTTATGTCATAAATCTGGCCTACATTGGCAGGGTTTTGAGGCTCATTCATGAAAAAATTATTTGGATTGTCTATCTTTAACCCTTTCAGGGTCGGCAGGCCCTCTCCTGAACTTGTTCTCAGGGTCGGAAATGTTTCGAAAAAAAAATAATTATTTTTTCTTATGAAATGACAGAGAATCTTTTCCCGATCATAATGACACCAAAAGTACGAAATTTGATGGAAAACATATGGAATTATGCTCTCGCGAAGTTAGTGGTCTCAACGATGTTTACGCATTGGCGATTTCGCCCACTTTGAGCCCTATTATTGGTCAATTCCAATGCACCACTCGACAACAATCATACCTATTTTGCTAGAACTCCATTTTGTCTATCAAATGAGTACAAGAAACCACCCATTTACTGATTTCAACTAACCAATAACGTGATCAGAATTTGGCAATTTTGCCATTTTCACACAAATTTCAGAAGATGCCAATTTCCAAATAGGGTCCAGAATAAACAAGACAGACATTCCTGGCACTAAAGTAACATTTCCTCTGTTGATTACTCACGTTCCCAGGCCTCTGCTACATTTCTTTTGCTTTCCACTTTGAATTTTTATTCTCACAAAAAATAGAAGATTTACTGTTATGCAGACTACTGAATTCGTGTAGAAATGGAATAAATAATATCAGTGCACTTGTGAAAGAATATGTATTAGACTCGCCATTTGTCATGTACTGGACGCGTGGCATGATTTGTTTACCTTTGAACTTTGGCAAAAATCAAACATTTCTGCTATTTTGAGCTCAGTTTCAAGGTACTTTTCCTTGTGAAACCAATCAAAATCATCTCAATTTCCATAAGATGTCTTTCATTCTATAAAATGAGACCAGGAAAACTAGAATACAACCATAAATAGCATACAAAAATACACTGCAAAATCACTGTTTTAAACCAAAAACATGATCGTTATGCACTGTGTGCTGCAGGATTTTTTATACTGTGCACACTGACCACATAGACCCATTCTTTCATATGTAGGCCTACCAGCTTTCTCTCGCTAGATTTGAAGGCACTAGAATTTATGCGTACTAGTACGGCACCAACCCTGGCGTGCAAGCCATACTAGTACGGCACCAACCCTGAAAGGGTTAAACTGGTTAGTGTTTCGCTGAACACTGAGTCATATTGCGATTTCAGTATCTCACTCATTTCTTTGTTGTCGTCTGTGTAGGATCCGTCTTGTCTGAGCAAGGGCCCTATACTAGAAGTGGTTTTTGACTTGTTTTTGGCATATGAAAAGAAATATTTTTAATTTTTTTCAATTTCATTAATTGCTTTTAGATCCTCTTGTCTCTCCTGAATCCTGTATGAGTCCTTTAACTTTAACTCAATATTTTCCACTTCCCTGGTTAGCACTTCCTTCCGTGTATCAGATAATCTGGCATCCTTGAGGAGCTCAATGATTCTTTGTCTTCTCCTGTAGAGGGAGCGTCTCTCTCTCTCCAGTTTACTTCTTCTTTTCTTTTGTCTTATAGGAATATACCTTGAACATACCTCAGCTTCTAGGAGGGTGATCTTTTCGAGGCATTGGTTAGGGTCCATGTAATTTAAGATATCCTCCCAGCAGCTTTCATTTAGGGCATAGTTTACCTGATCCCAGACGATGTTCTTGTTGTTGAAGTTGAATTTGGTAAAGGTACCCTCATAGCTGTATGCATCTTCCCGATCGGACTCCTGTGCATGCAAGTCTGAACTTCGATTAGTATTGAAAAGTCATTAAATAAATAAAAGTTTATACAATCAATAAATGTACAGTACAGTACTGTACTGTACAAAAAAAATGTTTTATAGTACATTGGCTTGATTACCCAAGGATGATACAGGTACAGTACATGTGCTGCTATGTTGTACATGTACAGTAGATGTAGTGCTGTCGCACCATTGATATTTTGATTTGTAAGTCAAACCATTGTAAAGCAAGCAGACCTGGGTGGCTCTCAACTTACAATGGTTCAACTTACAATATTGCAACTTTACGATGGTTCTACTTACAATATTGCAACTTTATGATGGTTCTACTTACAACATTTCAACTTTATGATGGTTTAACTTACAATATTTCAACTTTACAATGATTCAACTTACAGTATTTCAACTTTACAATATTTTCAGCTTGCTAAATTTTCAACTTACGTCAATTTCAACTTACGATGGTTTGGTCCGCAACATAACCCCATAGTATGTTGAGGACCCTCAGTATCTCTATATTTGCTATTTTTTGTAATAATATTGATGATAATTGTACATCAAATGCTAAAAACATAGAAAAACATCTATTGATAGACGGATAAATTACGTTAACTTTTCCAAATGAATTTTGACCCATAGGTCATTCCCCGCTTTACATTGTTTTCGGGCCTACATTTAATTTGCCTTTACACTGCTCTTTTCTAGAGTAAATTTCAGTTTGTCGAATGTCATTACGTCGACATTACGTCACTCAGCAATGTCACTTACGTCATAATTTTTTTAACTGTGTTCATCATTCTTTAAAAAGCATGACTAAAAGGCATTTTTAGTGTTCCATAAAGTTTAGTTATATTCTTTTGGAGTTATTTTGCACCAGTTTTACAGTGTCATAATTTTAAGGCATTACATCCACTTTACGTCAAAAACCGAGTTACGTCATGGCTCTTGGAACCAATCAGTGACATAGGGCGGGGTACGGCTGTAATTCAAAACCTCATTATAGCCCTTGCTGGTTACATTAACTTGCAGTTAGAATTTAGCATAGGTCAAGAATATTTTTCATTATTTTTTGTTTAATATAAATAATTTTTCCCCCCATAACCCTGTAGAAAAAACCTTAGACTAGCACCATCATCAGGGCCGTGGACTGCACTTACCTGCGCACCAATAGAATTCCCTGTAGTATATCTTACTTTCCTATGCAGGCAGGATCCTGGCAGCTACAGAGCTTCAATGGTTCGTCTTCCCAACACTGAAAAAACGCCCAGTGAGCTGGAGACAGCTAAGGTTGGAATGGTTGATGTACAGCTAGTGTATTTGTGAACACTAACATTGGAATGATTGATGTACAGCTAGTGTATTTGTGAACACTAACATTGGAATGATTGATATATAGCTAGTGTATTTGTGAAAACTAACATTGGAATGATTGATGTACAGCTAGTGTATTTGTGAAAGCTAAGGTTGGAATGATTGATGTACAGCTAGTGTATTTGTGAACACTAACATTGGAATGATTGATGTACAGCTAGTATATTTGTGAAAGCTAAGGTTGGAATGATTGATGTACAGCTAGTGTATTTGTGAACACTAACATTGGAATGATTGATATATAGCTAGTGTATTTGTGACAGCTAATGTTGGAATGATTGATGTACAGCTTAATGTATTCATGAAACCTAAAGATGGAGTGATTGATGTACAGCTTAAAGTATTTGTGAAAGCTAAGGTTGGAATGATTGATGTACAGCTAGTGTATTTGTGAAAACTAACATTGGAATGATTGATGTACAGCTAGTATATTTGTGAAAGTTAAGGTTGGAATTCCTTTGACGCAGTCATGCGCTGCATAACGACTTTACGGCCATTGATGCACCACATGTACAACAATGGTCCCATATGATTATAATCAACAATTCCTATTGTCTAGCGATGTCATGGCCGTCGCTGTGTAACGTATTACCACGTTACTGGTTTGTGTTTTTACTATACAATAAGTCCTTGACTTATAAACACACTGGGACCTTCTGTATCATCTATAATAATAATTATAATACAGTGGACCCCCGGTTAACGATATTTTTTCACTCCAGAAGTATGTTCAGGTGCCAGTACTGACCGAATTTGTTCCCATAAGGAATATTGTGAAGTAGATTAGTCCATTTCAGACCCCCAAACATACACGTACACACGCACTTACATAAATACACTTACATAATTGGTCGCATTCGGAGGTAATCGTTATGCGGGGGTCCACTGTATACACAATACAGAAGATTGTCAACTTGTTTTTAAGTTGAGGACTTACTGTACAAATACAGATGTTATTTCACTCATGAATTGTAATGACATGATTGCAAACAAACCATACCCCGGGTGGGGTCACAGTGGTGGCCTGTGCTAACCTTCTTATGGTGTGTAAATATACCTACTTTTGGGT
>NC_069496.1:16536059-16613559 GCF_026875155.1 Cherax quadricarinatus
ATGGACCACAGACCCCGCCTCCTCCTGCTTCACCTCACCTCACTACAGTATATAAGCCACGTCTACGGCCCTATGCTGTACATTCTACAAGATTGATGGACTGAACACATCGACTCCAGGTTGAGGGACTGATTACCTCATACTCCTCCTCTCCTTACGCCTTCCTCTTTGTATTGGACTGATGAAGCCACTGTGTGGCGAAACGTTTCCTGAATAAAGATTCCCGTATGCTGCATAAGTGTCTCAATCTTAGGTTAGGTTAGGTAAGGGTTGGTTAGGTAAGGTTAGGTTAGGTAAGGTTAGGTTAGGTAAGGTTAGGTTAGATAAGGTTAGGTTAGATAAGGTTAGGTTAGGTAAGGTTAGGTAAGGTTAGGTAAGGTTAGGTTAGGTTAAGTAAGGTTAGGTTAGGTAAGGTTAGGTTAGGTAAGGGTAGGTTAGGTAAGGTTAGGCTAGGTAAGGTTAGGTTAGGTTAGGCAAGGTTAGGTTAGGTAAGGGTAGGTTAGGTAAGGTTAGGTTAGGTAAGGTTAGGTTAGGTTAGGTAGTTTAGGTAAGGTTAGGTTAGGTAAGGTTACGTTAGGTAATGTTAGGTTACGTAAGGTTAGGTAAGGTTACGTTAGGTGATGTTAGGTTAGGTAAGGTTACGTTAGGTAATGTTAGGTTAGGTAAGGTTAGGTAAGGTAAGGTTAGGTAAGGTTAAAGTTAGGTTAATTTAAGGGTAGGTTAGGTTAGGTTAGGTGAGGTAAGGTAAGGTTAGGTTAGGTTAAAGTTAGGTTAATTTAAGGGTAGGTTAGGTTCTGCCTGTAGGGGATTCCGGGTGTCCTGTCCCCCGTGGCCCGGTCCATTACCAGGCCTCCCGGTTGATCAAGGCTTGATCACCCAGGCTTTTACTGTTGGCCACATGTAATCCAACTTACGAACTACAGCCTGGCTGATCCGGCACTGACTTGTAACTGTCCGGCTCTCTCTTAAAGACAACCAGGTCTATTGATAATTCCCCTTATGGCTGGTGGGAGGCTGTTGAACAGTCTTGGGCCCCAGACACTTATTGTGTTTATCTTAGTGTACCATTGGTGCCCCTACTTTTCATTGGGGGTATTTTGCATCGCCTGCCCAGTATTGTACTTTGTAAGGAGTGATTTCTGTGTGCAAATTAGGGACCATTCCCTCTAGGATTTTCCAAGTGTAGATATATCAAAGGTATATCAAAGGTAGCTTATGATGTATCTCTCTCGCCTGCGTTCCAGTGAGTACAAGTCAAGTGCTTCCAGGCGTTCCCAGTAGTTAAAGTGTTTGATGGAACTTATAAGTGCAGTAAAGGATCTCTGTACACTCTCTAGATTTGCAGTTTCACCTGCTTTGAATGGAGATGTTAATGTACAGTAGTATTCCAGCCTAGAGACAAGTGATTTAAAAAGGATCATCATTAGCTTGACATCTCTTGTTTTGAAGTTCTCATTATCCATCCTCTCATTTTCCTCGCAGATGTGATAGTGGCACTGTTGTGATCCTTGAAGGTGAGATCCTCAGACATTACTACTCCCAGGTCCTTCACATTACTTTTCCTCTTTATTGTGTGATTAGAGTTGGTAGTATACTGAGTTCTCGGTATTATTTCCTTCAGTTTTCCATAACGGAGTAGTTGGAATTTGTCTTCATTGAACATCATATTGTTCTCTGTTGCCCATTGGAAAATTTGGTTTATATCTTCTTGGAGGTTAACAGTGTCCTCAATAGATGGCAGTCTCATGCAGATCCTAGTATCGTCTGCAAAGGATGATACGTTGCTATGTTTACATCTCTGTCTATGTCTGATATGAGGATGAGGAACAGGATAGGAGCGAGTACTGTGCCTTGTGGAACAGCGCTCTTCACTATGGCAGCTTCCGACTTAACTCTGTTGACCACTATTTGTGTACGAATGGTATATAATACGACAAGATGAGAGTAAGACACATGTGCAACATCTGGGTATCTTTATTGTAGACGTTTCGCCATCCAGTAAACGTCTACAATAAAGATACCCAGATGTTGCACATGTGTCTTACTCTCACCACTATTTGTGTGCGATTGGTTAAAAAGTTGAAGATCCATCTTCCCACTTTGCCAGTCATTCCTTGAGCAGACATTTTGTGTGCTATTAAACCATGATCGCACTTGTCAAAGGCTTTTGCAAGGTCTCTATATACTACATCGGCATTCTGTTTGTTTTCCAGTGCATCCAAGACCATATCATAGTGATCCAGTAGTTGTGAGAGGCAGGAGCGACCATCCAAGACCATATCATAGTGATCCAGTAGTTGTGAGAGGCAGGAGCGACCATCCAAGACCATATCATAGTGATCCAGTATTTTGAGAGCATGGGACCATCCAAGACCATATCAAGTGATCAGTAGTTGTGAAGGCTTGCAGGACCATCTATAGACAATCCAGTATCTGTTTGAGAGTCAGGCAATCCAAGACCATATCATAGTGATCCAGTAGTTGTGAGAGGCAGGAGCGACCATCCAAGACCATATCATAGTGATCCAGTAGTTGTGAGAGGCAGGAGCGACCATCCAAGACCATATCATAGTGATCCAGTAGTTGTGAGAGAGGCGCATCAGCCGCTAGAGGAGCGGACCATCCAAGACCATATCATAGTGATCCAGTAGTTGTGAGAGGCAGGAGCGACCATCCAAGATCATATCATAGTGGTCCAGTAGTTGTGAGAGGCAGGAGCGACCATCCAAGACCATATCATAGTGATCCAGTAGTTGTGAGAGGCAGGAGCGACCATCCAAGACCATACCATAGTGATCCAGTAGTTGTGAGAGGCAGGAGCGACCATCCAAGACCATACCATAGTGATCCAGTAGTTGTGAGAGGCAGGAGCGACCATCCAAGATCATATCATAGTGATCCAGTAGTTGTGAGAGGCAGGAGCGACCATCCAAGACCATATCATAGTGATCCAGTAGTTGTGAGAGGCAGGAGCGACCTGCTCTGAACCCAGTTGTCCTGGACTGTGCAACTGCCGGGAATCCAAGAGGTTTACAATCCTGCTTCTTACAACTCTTTCAGAGATTTTTATGACGTGGGACGTTAGAGCTATTGGTCTATTGTTCTTAGCTTTTAACTTTGTTGCCACGTTTATAGAGGGAGGCTATATCTGTTGTTTTTAGTGACTGGAATCTCACCTGTGTCTATGTTCCATCTCCATAGCATACCTAGAGCCCGTGAGAGGGGTTTCTTGCAGTTCTTAATGAACACAGGAGTGTTCTCACGAGTTGGTCACTGAGGGCTTGAGTGCATCGGTATTGGTTGTCAGCTGCTTTTCTCAAAGTCTAGTGGAGTTAGGTTTGTCAGAATTCACATCATTGTTGCAGTGTTTTGGACGTCTTTCTGAGAAAAAATTATTGGATTGTCATCTTGTGATTAGTGGCTCGCTGAACACAGAGTGTATTGAGATTTCGTATCCTCACATTTCCTTGTTTGGATCTCTGATGTAGGATCCGTCTTGTCTAGCAAGGACCCTGATCTCAATGTGGTTTTAACTCTCGTTTTTTGGCTTCCTGATGAAAAAATATATTCGAATTTCTTTCAATTTCACTAATCGCTTTTAGATCCTCTTGTCTCTCCTGGATCCTGTATGAGTCTTTAATCTTTAGCTCAGTATTTTCCACTTCCCTGCTAAGCGCTTCCTTCCATGTTTTAGATATTCTAGCATTCTTGAGGTCAGTGATTCTTCTCCTTCTGTAGAGGGAGCGTCTCTCTCCAGTTTACTTCTTCTCTTCTCTTTTTCTCAGGGAAATATGCCTTGAACATACTTCAGCTACCAGAAAGTTGATCTTTTCAAGGTTAGGCTAGGTTAAGGTTATCCTAGGTTAGTCTAGGTTAAGGTTGTCCTAGGTTAGGCTAGGTTAAGGTTGTCCTAGGTTAGTCTAGGTTAAGGTTGTCCTAGGTTAAGCTAGGTTAAGGTTGTCCTAGGTTAGGCTAGGTTAAGGTTATCCAAGATAGGCTAGGTTAAGGTTGTCCTAGGTTAGGCTAGGTTAAGATCCTAGGCTAGTCTAGGTTAAAGTTACCCTAGGGTAGGCTAGGTTAAGGTTATCCTAGGTTAGGCTAGGTTAAGGTTGTCCTAGGTTAGGCTAGGTTAAGGTTATCCTAGGTTAGGCTAGGTTAAGGTCCTAGGTTAGGCTAGGTTAAGGTTATCCTTAGGCTATGGTTAAGGTTATCCTACGTTAGGCTAGGTTAAGGTTATCCTAGGCTAGGCTAGGTTAAGGTTATTCTAGGTTAGGCTGGTTAAGGTTATCCGTTAGGCTAGGTTAAGGTTATCCTACGTTAGGCTAGGTTAAGGTTATCCTAGGCTAGGCTAGGTTAAGGTTATTCTAGGTTAGGCTAGGTTAAGGTTATCCTAGGTTAGGCTAGGTTAATGTTATCCTAGGTTAGGCTGGGTTAATGTTATCCTAGGTTAGGCTAGGTTAATGTTATCCTAGGTTAGGCTAGGTTAATGTTATCCTAGGTTAGGCTAGGTTAATGTTATCCTAGGTTAGGCTAGGTTAATGTTATCCTAGGTTAGGTTATTCTAACATTACTCTCTCCTCCTTCACTTACCCTACATTCATATTTACTGATCTAGAAACCCGCCAACACCTAGACATGACTCACCATGTTGCCAACACTTAGATATGACTCACCGTGTTGCCAGCACTTAGACATGAGTCAACATGTTTACCGCCAAATCGTGACCCAGATTCTGGCGCGAAACTTTGGCGCCAAATTTTCGCGCCAGAACTTTTGTTTACATTTTGATGAGCATCAGATAAGGTCGTCTCCATGACAACCACATGCTCTCTTTCTGTCTATAGTTGATTTTGATTTAGAGATGGAATTCTAAAAGATTCGTGGAGGCTGTCGTACCTGTGTTTGAAGCTGTGTGTGTGTGTGTATGTGTGTATGTGTGTGTGTGTGTGTGTGGGGGGGGGTACCCTAGATAATACAATATGATACATTCTGGCGCCAACAGGATGTAGGTCTTTACATCACCACTACCACCAGTACTACCACTACCACCACTACCACCAGTACTACCACTACCACCATTACCACCACAACCAGTACTACCACTACAACCACTACTACTACCACCACCGCCACCACTACCACCACTACTACTACTACACCACCACCAGTACTACCACCACACCACGACTACCACCACCACCACTACCACCACCACCACTACCACCACTACTACCATTACAACCACCACCACTAGCAACACCAAACCACCACCATACCACCACCACCACCACTACTGCTACCACCACCACCATCATCACCACTACTAACACCACTACCACCACCACCACCATCACAACCATACCACACTACCACACACTAGCACCACCATACCACCACCACATCTACTACTACAAACCATCATCACCACTACCACCACCACCATACACCACCACTACCAATACCACCACCACTAGCACCACCACCACTACCACCACACTACCACCACCACTACCACCACCACTACCACCACTACCATCACCACTACCACCACCACTACCACCACCACTACCACCACCACTACCACCACCACTACCACCACCACTACCACAACCACTACCACCACTACCACCACCACTATCACTACCACCACCACCATACCACTACCTCCAAAACTGCTACCACAACCACCACCACTACCACCACCACTACCACCACCACTATCACTACCACTAGCACCACCACCATACCACTACCTCCACCACTGCTACCACAACCACCACTACTACCACCACCACTACCACTAACATAAGTGTCAGGGGACAAAGACTTTTTAACAACCTTCCATAAGTAAACAACTGAATTCATTCCTAAGACAGTCCCTGATCATCCAGCAGTACCAGGTAGTCAGTCCCTGATCATCCAGCAGTACCAGGTAGTCAGTCCCTGATCATCCAGCAGTACCAGGTAGACAGTCCCTGATCATCCAGCAGTACCAGGTAGTCAGTCCCTGATCATCCAGCAGTACCAGGTAGTCAGTCCCTGATCATCAGCAGTACCAGGTAGTCAGTCCCTGATCATCCAGCAGTACCAGGTAGACAGTCCCTGATCATCCAGCAGTACCAGGTAGTCAGTCCCTGATCATCCAGCAGTACCAGGTAGTCAGTCCCTGATCATCCAGCAGTAACAGGTAGACAGTCCCTGATCATCCAGCAGTACCAGGTAGTCAGTCCCTGATCATCCAGCAGTACCAGGTAGTCAGTCCCTGATCATCCAGCAGTACCAGGTAGTCAGTCCCTGATCATCCAGCAGTACCAGGTAGTCAGTCCCTGATCATCCAGCAGTACCAGGTAGTCAGTCCCTGATCATCCAGCAGTACCAGGTAGACAGTCCCTGATCATCCAGCAGTACCAGGTAGTCAGTCCCTGATCATCCAGCAGTACCAGGTAGTCAGTCCCTGATCATCCAGCAGTACCAGGTAGACAGTCCCTGATCATCCAGCAGTACCAGGTAGTCAGTCCCTGATCATCCAGCAGTACCAGGTAGTCAGTCCCTGATCATCCAGCAGTACCAGGTAGTCAGTCCCTGATCATCCAGCAGTACCAGGTAGTCAGTCCCTGATCATCCAGCAGTACCAGGTAGACAGTCCTGATCATCCAGCAGTACCAGGTAGTCAGTCCCTGATCATCCAGCAGTACCAGGTAGTCAGTCCCTGATCATCCAGCAGTACCAGGTAGACAGTCCTGATCATCCAGCAGTACCAGGTAGTCAGTCCCTGATCATCCAGCAGTACCAGGTAGTCAGTCCCTGATCATCCAGCAGTACCAGGTAGTCAGTCCCTGATCATCCAGCAGTACCAGGTAGTCAGTCCCTGATCATCCAGCAGTACCAGGTAGACAGTCCCTGATCATCCAGCAGTACCAGGTAGACAGTCCCTGATCATCCAGCAGTACCAGGTAGACAGTCCCTGAGCATCCAGCAGTACCAGGTAGACAGTCCCTGATCATCCAGCAGTACCAGGTAGTCAGTCCCTGATCATCCAGCAGTACCAGGTAGTCAGTCCCTGATCATCCAGCAGTACCAGGTAGTCAGTCCCTGATCATCCAGCAGTACTAGGTAGTCAGTCCCTGATCATCCAGCAGTACCAGGTAGTCAGTCCCTGATCATCCAGCAGTACCAGGTAGTCAGTCCCTGATCATCCAGCAGTACCAGGTAGACAGTCCCTGATCATCCAGCAGTACCAGGTAGTCAGTCCCTGATCATCCAGCAGTACCAGGTAGACAGTCCCTGATCATGCAGCAGTACTAGGTAGTCAGTCCCTGATCATCCAGCAGTACCAGGTAGTCAGTCCCTGATCATCCAGCAGTACCAGGTAGACAGTCCCTGATCATCCAGCAGTACCAGGTAGTCAGTCCCTGATCATCCAGCAGTACCAGGTAGACAGTCCCTGATCATCCAGCAGTACTAGGTAGACAGTCCCTGATCATCCAGCAGTACCAGGTAGTCAGTCCCTGATCATCCAGCAGTACCAGGTAGTCAGTCCCTGATCATCCAGCAGTACCAGGTAGTCAGTCCCTGATCATCCAGCAGTACCAGGTAGTCAGTCCCTGATCATCCAGCAGTACCAGGTAGTCCCTGATCATCCAGCAGTACCAGGTAGTCAGTCCCTGATCATCCAGCAGTACCAGGTAGTCAGTCCCTGATCATCCAGCAGTACCAGGTAGTCAGTCCCTGATCATCCAGCAGTAACAGGTAGACAGTCCCTGATCATCCAGCAATACCAGGTAGACAGTCCCTGATCATCCAGCAGTACCAGGTAGTCAGTCCCTGATCATCCAGCAGTAACAGGTAGTCAGTCCCTGATCATCCAGCAGTACCAGGTAGACAGTCCCTGATCATCCAGCAGTACCAGGTAGACAGTCCCTGATCATCCAGCAGTACCAGGGAGTCAGTCCCTGATCATCCAGCAGTACCAGGTAGTCAGTCCCTGATCATCCAGCAGTACCAGGTAGACAGTCCCTGATCATCCAGCAGTACCAGGTAGACAGTCCCTGATCATCCAGCAGTACCAGGTAGTCAGTCCCTGATCATCCAGCAGTACCAGGTAGTCAGTCCCTGATCATCCAGCAGTAACAGGTAGACAGTCCCTGATCATCCAGCAATACCAGGTAGACAGTCCCTGATCATCCAGCAGTACCAGGTAGTCAGTCCCTGATCATCCAGCAGTAACAGGTAGTCAGTCCCTGATCATCCAGCAGTACCAGGTAGACAGTCCCTGATCATCCAGCAGTACCAGGTAGACAGTCCCTGATCATCCAGCAGTACCAGGTAGTCAGTCCCTGATCATCCAGCAGTACCAGGTAGACAGTCCCTGATCATCCAGCAGTACCAGGTAGACAGTCCCTGATCATCCAGCAGTACCAGGTAGTCAGTCCCTGATCATCCAGCAGTACCAGGTAGTCAGTCCCTGATCATCCAGCAGTAACAGGTAGACAGTCCCTGATCATCCAGCAATACCAGGTAGACAGTCCCTGATCATCCAGCAGTACCAGGTAGTCAGTCCCTGATCATCCAGCAGTAACAGGTAGTCAGTCCCTGATCATCCAGCAGTACCAGGTAGACAGTCCCTGATCATCCAGCAGTACCAGGTAGACAGTCCCTGATCATCCAGCAGTACCAGGTAGTCAGTCCCTGATCATCCAGTAGTACCAGGTAGTCAGTCCCTGATCATCCAGCAGTACCAGGTAGTCAGTCCCTGATCATGCAGCAGTACTAGGTAGTCAGTCCCTGATCATCCAGCAGTAACAGGTAGTCAGTCCCTGATCATCCAGCAGTAACAGGTAGTCAGTCCCTGATCATCCAGCAGTACCAGGTAGTCAGTCCCTGATCATCCAGCAGTACCAGGTAGTCAGTCCCTGATCATGCAGCAGTACTAGGTAGTCAGTCCCTGATCATCCAGCAGTAACAGGTAGTCAGTCCCTGATCATCCAGCAGTAACAGGTAGTCAGTCCTGATCATCCAGCAGTACCAGGTAGTCAGTCCCTGATCATCCAGCAGTACCAGGTAGACAGTCCCTGATCATCCAGCAGTACCAGGTAGTCAGTCCCTGATCATCCAGCAGTACCAGGTAGTCAGTCCCTGATCATCCAGCAGTACCAGGTAGTCAGTCCCTGATCATGCAGCAGTACTAGGTAGTCAGTCCCTGATCATCCAGCAGTACCAGGTAGTCAGTCCCTGATCATGCAGCAGTACTAGGTAGACAGTCCCTGATCACCCAGCAGTACCAGGTAGACAGTCCCTGATCATCCAGCAGTACCAGGTAGTCAGTCCCTGATCATCCAGCAGTACCAGGTAGACAGTCCCTGATCATCCAGCAGTACCAGGTAGACAGTCCCTGATCATCCAGCAATACCAGGTAGACAGTCCCTGATCATCCAGCAGTACCAGGTAGTAAGTCCCTGATCATCCAGCAGTACCAGGTAGACAGTCCCTGATCATCCAGCAGTACTAGGTAGACAGTCCCTGATCATCCAGCAGTACCAGGTAGACAGTCCCTGATCATCCAGCAGTACCAGGTACACAGTCCCTGAGCATCCAGCAGTACCAGGTAGTCAGTCCCTGATCATCCAGCAGTACCAGGTAGTCCCTGATCCAGCAGTACCAGGTAGTCAGTCCCTGATCATCTAGCAGTACCAGGTAGACAGTCCCTGATCATCCAGCAGTACCAGGTAGACAGTCCCTGATCACCCAGCAGTACCAGGTAGACAGTCCCTGATCATCCAGCAGTACCAGGTAGACAGTCCCTGATCATCCAGCAGTACCAGGTAGACAGTCCCTGATCATCCAGCAGTACCAGGTAGACAGTCCCTGATCATCCAGCAGTACCAGGTAGTCAGTCCCTGATCATGCAGCAGTACTAGGTAGACAGTCCCTGATCACCCAGCAGTACCAGGTAGACAGTCCCTGATCATCCAGCAGTACCAGGTAGTCAGTCCCTGATCATCCAGCAGTACCAGGTAGACAGTCCCTGATCATCCAGCAGTACCAGGTAGACAGTCCCTGATCATCCAGCAATACCAGGTAGACAGTCCCTGATCATCCAGCAGTACCAGGTAGTCAGTCCCTAATCATCCAGCAGTACCAGGTAGACAGTCCCTGATCATCCAGCAGTACTAGGTAGACAGTCCCTGATCATCCAGCAGTACCAGGTAGACAGTCCCTGAGCATCCAGCAGTACCAGGTAGACAGTCCCTGAGCATCCAGCAGTACCAGGTAGTCAGTCCCTGATCATCCAGCAGTACCAGGTAGTCCCTGATCCAGCAGTACCAGGTAGTCAGTCCCTGATCATCTAGCAGTACCAGGTAGACAGTCCCTGATCATCCAGCAGTACAGGTAGACAGTCCCTGATCACCCAGCAGTACCAGTAGACAGTCCCTGATCATCCAGCAGTACCAGGTAGACAGTCCCTGATCATCCAGCAGTACAGGTAGACAGTCCCTGATCATCCAGCAGTACCAGGTAGACAGTCCCTGATCATCCAGCAGTACCAGGTAGACAGTCCCTGATCATCCAGCAGTACCAGGTAGTCAGTCCCTGATCATCCAGCAGTACCAGGTAGACAGTCCCTGATCATCCAGCAGTACCAGGTAGACAGTCCCTGATCATCCAGCAGTACCAGGTAGACAGTCCCTGATCATCCAGCAGTACAGGGTAGACAGTCCCTGATCATCCAGCAGTACCAGGTCGACAGTCCCTGATCATCCAGCAGTACCAGGTAGTCAGTCCCTGATCATCCAGCAGTAACAGGTAGACAGTCCCTGATCATCCAGCAGTACCAGGTAGTCAGTCCCTGATAATCCAGCAGTACCAGGTAGTCAGTCCCTGATCATCCAGCAGTACCAGGTAGACAGTCCCTGATCATCCAGCAGTACCAGGTAGACAGTCCCTGATCATCCAGCAGTACCAGGTAGACAGTCCCTGATCATCCAGCAGTACCAGGTAGACAGTCCCTGATCATCCAACAGTACCAGGAAGACAGTCCCTGATCATCCAGCAGTACCAGATAGACAGTCCCTGATCATCCAGCAGTACCAGGTAGACAGTCCTTGATCATCCAGCAGTACCAGGTAGTCAGTCCCTGATCATCCAGCAGTACCAGGTAGACAGTCCCTGATCATCCAGCAGTACCAGGTAGACAGTCCCTGATCATCCAGCAGTACCAGGTAGACAGTCCCTGATCATCCAGCAGTACCGGGTAGATAGTCCCTGATCATCCAGCAATACCAGGTAGACAGTCCCTGATCATCCAGCAGTACCAGGTAGACAGTCCCTGATCATCCAGAAGTACCAGGTAGACAGCCCCTGATCATCCAGCAGTACCAGGTAGACAGTCCCTAATCATCCAGCAGTACCAGGTAGACAGTCCCTGATCATCCAGCAGTACCAGGTAGACAGTCCCTGATCATCCAGCAGTACCAGGTAGACAGTCCCTGATCATCCAGCAGTACCAGGTAGTCCCTGATCATCCAGCAGTACCAGGTAGACAGTCCCTGATCATCCAGCAGTACCAGGTAGTCCCTGATCATCCAGCAGTACCAGGTAGACAGTCCCTGATCATCCAGCAGTACCAGGTAGACAGTCCCTGATCATCCAGCAGTACCAGGTAGACAGTCCCTGATCATCCAGCAGTACCAGGTAGACAGTCCCTGATCATCCAGCAGTACCAGGTAGACAGTCTCTGATCATCCAACAGTATCAGGTAGACAGTCCCTGATCATCCAGCAGTACCAGGTAGTCAGTCCCTGATCATCCAGCAGTACCAGGTCCCTGATCATCCAGCAGTACCAGGTCCCTGATCATCCACCAGTACCAGGTCCCTGATCATCCAGCAGTAGCAGGTCCCTGATCATCCAGCAGTACCAGGTAGTCAGTCCCTGATCATCCAGCAGTACCAGGTCCCTGATCATCCAGCAGTACCAGGTCCCTGATCATCCAGCAGTAGCAGGTCCCTGATCATCCACCAGTACCAGGTCCCTGATCATCCAGCAGTACCAGGTCCCTGATCGTCCAGCAGTACCAGGTCCCTGATCATCCACCAGTACCAGGTCCCTGATCATCCAGCAGTACCAGGTCCCTGATCATCCAGCAGTACCAGGTCCCAGATCATCCTGCAGTACCAGGTCCCTGATCATCCAGCAGTACCAGGTCCCAGATCATCCAGCAGTACCAGGTCCCTGATCATCCAGCAGTACCAGGTCCCTGATCATCCAGCAGTACCAGGTCCCAGATCATCCTGCAGTACCAGGTCCCTGATCATCCAGCAGTACCAGGTCCCAGATCATCCAGCAGAGCCAGGTCCCTGATTATCCACCAGTACCAGGTCCCTGATCATCCACCAGTACCAGGTCCCTGATCATCCACCAGTACCAGGTCCCTGATCATCCACCAGTACCAGGTCCCTGATCATCCACCAGTACCAGGTCCCTGATCATCCAGCAGTAGCAGGTCCCTGATTGTCCAGCAGTACCAGTTCTCTGATCATCCACCAGTACCAGGTCCCTGATCATCCAGCAGTACCAGGTCCCAGATCATCCAACAGTACCAGGTCCCAGATCATCCAGGAGTAACAGGTCCCTGATAATCCAGCAGTACCAGGTCCCAGATCATCCAGCAGTACCAGGTCCCTGATCATCCAGCAGTACCAGGTCCCAGATCATCCAGCAGTACCAGGTCCCTGATCATCCAGCAGTACCAGGTCCCAGATCATCCAGCAGTACCAGGTCCCAGATCATCCAGCAGTACCAGGTCCCAGGTCATCCAGCAGTACCAGGTCCCAGATCATCCAGCAGTAGCAGGTCACTGATTGTCCAGCAGTACCAGGTCCCTGATCATCCACCAGTACCAGGTCCCTGATCATCCAGCAGTACCAGGTTCCAGATCATCCAGCAGTACCAGGTCCCAGATCATCCAGCAGTACCAGGTCCCTGATCATCCAGCAGTACCAGGTTTCAGATCATCCAGCAGTACCAGGTTTCACATCATCCAGCAGTACCAGGTCCCAGATCATCCAGCAGTACCAGGTTTCAGATCATCCAGCAGTACCAGGTCCCAGATCATCAAGCAGTACCAGATCCGAGATCATCCAGCAGTACCAGGTCCCAGATCATCCAGCAGTACCAGGTCCCAGACCATGCAGCAGTACCAGGTCCCAGAACATCCAGCAGTACCAGGTCCCTGATCATCCAGCAGTATCAAGTCCCAGATCATCCAGCAGTACCAGGTCCCTGATCATCCAGCAGTACCAGGTCCCAGATCATCCAGCAGTACTAGGTCCCTGATCATCCAGCAGTACCAGGTCCCTGATCATCCAACAGTACCAGGTCCCAGATCATCCAGCAGTACCAGGTCCCTGATCATCCAGCAGTACCAGGTCCCAGATCATCCAGCAGAGCCAGGTCCCTGATCATCCACCAGTACCAGGTCCCTGATCATCCACCAGTAACAGGTCCCTGATCATCCACCAGTACCAGGTCCCTGATCATCCAGCAGTAGCAGGTCCCTGATCATCCAGCAGTAGCAGGTCCCTGATCGTCCAGCAGTACCAGGTCCCTGATTATCCACCAGTACCAGGTCCCTGATCATCCACCAGTACCAGGTCCCTGATCATCCAACAGTACCAGGTCCCTGATCATCCAGCAGTACCAGGTCCCTGATCATCCAGCAGTACCAGGTCCCTGATCATCCAACAGTACCAGGACCCAGGTCATCCAGCAGTACCAGGTCCCTGATCATCCAGCAGT
This sequence comes from Cherax quadricarinatus, assembly GCF_026875155.1. Classification (NCBI taxonomy): domain Eukaryota; kingdom Metazoa; phylum Arthropoda; class Malacostraca; order Decapoda; family Parastacidae; genus Cherax; species Cherax quadricarinatus. The sequence goes on from NC_069496.1 coordinate 16,549,856, forward strand.
ACCAGGTCCCAGATCATCCAGCAGAGCTAGGTCCCTGATCATCCACCAGTACCAGGTCCCTGATCATCCACCAGTACCAGGTCCCTGATCATCCACCAGTACCAGGTCCCTGATCATCCACCAGTACCAGGTCCCTGATCATCCACCAGTACCAGGTCCCTGATCATCCAGCAGTAGCAGGTCCCTGATCGTCCAGCAGTACCAGGTCCCTGATCATCCACCAGTACCAGGTCCCTGATCGTCCAGCAGTACCAGGTCCCTGATCATCCAGCAGTACCAGGTCCCTGATCATCCACCAGTACCAGGTCCCTGATCATCCACCAGTACCAGGTCCCTGATCATCCACCAGTACCAGGTCCCAGATCATCCAGCAGTACCAGGTCCCAGATCATCCAGCAGTACCAGGTCCCAGATCATCCAGCAGTACCAGGTCCCTGATCATCCAGCAGTACCAGGTCCATGATCATCCACCAGTACCAGGTCCCTGATCATCCAGCAGTACCAGGTCCCTGATCATCCAGCAGTACCAGGTCCCTGATCATCCAGCAGTACCAGGTCCATGATCATCCAGCAGTACCAGGTCCCTGATCAGGGAAGGATCAGCAGGTCACTGAACTCAATATTGACATGTAAATTAGTGGCTAGAATACCAGTGTTTAAATGTTGATGTTATGGGAATATTGAACCTTGGTAGCCCTGGCTGGTGTCAGGCTGGGTAGTCAGGCAGGCTGGTGTCAGGCTGAGTAGTCAAGCAGGCTGGTGTCAGGCTGAGTAGTCAAGCAGGCTGGTGTCAGGCTGAGTAGTCAAGCAAATTTGGGTTGGGCTCAGGTGAAAATTGCAACACGTGGTGTCAGGCTGAGAGGCGGCAGGGTGGGGGTCAGGTGGTAGTCAATTTGGGTTTTCTCAGGCTGGTATCAAACAGGCTGGTGTTTAAGGGTGGGGTTAATTTAGGCAGGTGGTTTTCAGGCTGATTTTTAGCAGGGGGTTTTAGGCTGATATCCCCGTAGGGTGGTTTTCAGGCCCGAGTATTTTAAAATTTGGCTGGTTTTCAGGGGGGAATAAACAAAAAAGGCTTTACGCCAAGCGAGTAGTCAATTTGGCGGGGTCGGCTGAGTTCAAGTAGGGTTTGGGGTCAGGGTGGTAATCAATTTGGCTGGTGTCAACTTAGAAATCAAGTGGTTTTGTTTAGGCGATAGTAAGTAGGGTGGTGTAAAGGTTGGGGATCAAGTAGGCTGGTGTCAGGGTGAGTAGAAAGTAGGCTGGGGTCAGTCTAGGTATTCCAAGTAGGGTGGGGTTCAGGGGTTTAGTAGTCCCAAATGGCTGGGCAGGGGGAGTTAAACCCCAAATAGGCTGGTGTTCCCAAGCTGGTAGTTTAAGTAGGCTGGTGTCTGGCTTTACTAGTCAAGTAGGTGGTGTCCCCGGCTGAATAGTCAAAGGGAGGGTGGGGCAAAAGGGGAGTAATCAAGCAGGTGGTTTCAACTGAGTAGTTTAGGGGAGGGTGTGGTGTCAGGCTGAGTAGCAAGTAGGGTGGTTCAGGGCTGAGTAGTCAAGTTTGGCTGGTGTCAAAAGGGTGAGTAGTCAAGTAGGGTGGTGCAGGAGAGTAGTCAAGTCTGGTGTCAGTGAGTAGTCAAGTACTGGTGTCAGGCTGAGTAGTCAGGCAGGCTTGGGTGTAGGCTGATTTTGTCAGGGAAAAGGGTGGTGGGCCCGGGGTTCCAAGTGGTGGTGTCAGGCTGAGTATCAATTTGGGGTGTTGTCCCGGCTGGATTATCAAGGGTGGTGGGGTCGGCCCGAGTAGTCAAGTAGGGTGGTGAAGGGTGGGTTTGTCAAGTAGGCTGGGCAGGGTGAGTAGTCAACGGGCTGGTGTCAGGCTGATAGTCAGGCAGGGGTGGTGTCAGGCTGAATAGTCCAAGTAGGTTTATGCAGGCGAGTAGCAAGTAGGCGGTGGGAGGCTAAGTTTTCAAGCAGGTGGTGTAGGGGTGAGTTTGTCAAAAGGGTGGTTTCAGGCTGGGGTTTGTCAAGCAGGCTGGTTTTTAGGCCCGAGTAGTCCAATAGGCTTGGTGTAGACTGAATAGTCAAGTAGGGGTGGGGGTTAAAGGGTGAGTAGTAAGCGGGCTGGTGTCAGGGAGAGTAATTTAAGTAGGGTGGTGCAGGCTGGAAAAGCAAGTAGGGGTGGGAGGGGGAAAAATAAATAGTCAAGTAGGGCCCGGGTAAAAAGGGTGAATTTAAAATCAAGTAGGCTGGTTTTCCCGGGGTGAATATCAAGTAAGGGTGGTGCCCGGGGTTTAAAAATCAAGTAGGGGGTTGCCAGGGGAGTTGTCCAAAATAGGCCCGGTGAAGGCTGAGTAGTCAATTTGGGTGGTGTCAGGCTGAAGTAGTCAAGTAGGGGTGGTTTTTGGCTGAGTGTCAAACGGGGGTTGTGTTTAAGGGGTGATAGTTTTAAGTAGGTGGTTTCAGGTGAATAGTCAAATTTGGCTTGTGTCAGGCGGGGTACTGAAATAGGGCTTGTCAGGCCCGAGTAGTCAATTGGGCTGGGGTTAGGCGGGGGAGTAAGTAGGCTTTGGTTTTCAGGGTAAATAGTCAAAAAAGGCTGGTGTCATGCTGAGAGTCAGTAGGCTGGTCCAGGCGAGTAGTCAAGCAGGCGGGTTTTAGCCTGAAGCAGGCAGGTTGGGGTCAGGGTAAGTAGTCAAGTACTGGTTTTCAGGTCTAGTGTCCCCGCAGGCTGGGGGTCAGGCGAGTATTTAAAATAGTCTGGTTTTAAAGGTGAGTAAAATCAGGCAGGCCCGGGGTTAGGGGATACTCAAGGGAGGTGGTGGTCCGTTGAGTTGTCAAGTTTTCGGTGTCAGGCTTAGTAGTCAAGTTGGAGGGGTCCCGGCTGAGTAATCAAGTAGGCTGGTGTCATTCTGAGTTGTCACAGGGTGGGGCCCGGCTAGTATCAAGGGAGGCTGGTGTAGGGTGGGGTAGCCAAAACAGGGTTGTAAGGCTTTACTAGTCAAACGGGTGGTGTCCCGGCTGAGTATCAAGCAAGGGTGGTGTCCCGGATGAAATAATCAAAAATATTTTGGGCAGGCTAGTAGTCAACAGGCTGGTGGGCAGGGAGTAGTCAAGTAGGTGGGGTAAGGGGTGAAAGTCAAATTTGGTTGGGGTCCCGGCTAGTAGTCAGAAAAGGCTGATGCCCGGGGGTTGTGAAGCAGGCTGGGGTTAGGCTAATAATCAACAGACTCGTGTCAGGGAAAAAACAACCCCTTTATAGCCCGAAGATCTTCTGCTTTCCACTGTCTAACTGTGGATGAAGACCCGAGTCTAGACCTTTTGTGATGATCACTGTGTCTAGACTGTGTGATGACTACTGGTAAAAGACTGTTTGGGTGATCACTGTGTCTAACTGTGTTTGAAACACTGTGTCTAGACTGTGGGGATGGGCACTGGGTTTTTAGGGAAAATGGGTGGGTGATCACTGTGTCAGAAATGTTTTGTTTATCACGTGTCTAAAACTGTGGATGTTCACTGGGTCTAGACGTGTTTGGTGATCCCCTGTTTTCTAGACTGTGTTTAAGGGTCAAATGTTCAAAACTGTGTGATACTAAATGGGTCTAGACTTTTGTGAAGATCACCGTTTTCTAGACTTTGTGAAGATTTTCCCGTGTCTTGACTTTTGTGATGATCACTGTGTCTAGACTTTTGTTTATGACTACTGTGGGTTTGACTGTGTGAAGATCCCTGTTTTCTAGACTGTGGGAAAGATCAAATCTGGGCTAGACGTGTGTGACTTCTGTGTCTTGAAAAGGGGTTATGATCAATGTTCAGCTGTGTGATGGGAAAAAAATGGGTCTTGGGCTGTGTGATGACTACTGTGTCTAGACTGTGTGAATTTATCACTGTGTTTGACTGTATGTTCCCCTGTGTCTAGCTGTGTGAAAGACTACTGGTTTTAACTGGTGATGAAACACTGTGTTTGACGTGTGATGAACAAAATGTGCTTTGACGTGTGGGTGCTATGTATCTTGACTGTGTGATGATCACTGTTTTCTTGACTGTTTTGATGAAACACTGGGGTCTAGACTGTTGGGGAAGACACTGTGTCTAAAACTGGTGATGATCACTGGGGGCTAACTGGTGATGTTTACTGTTTCTAGACTGTGTGTGGGCTCGGGGTCAAAAACTGTGTGTCAAAGTGTCTAGGGCCTTTGGATTTCACTTTCTTAGACTGTTGATGACTACTTTTTGTCTAGACAGTGTGGGGGATCACTGTTTTCTAGAAAAGTGTGATACTACGGTTCTAGACTGTTTTTGATGATCACTGTTCTTTGGAAATGTTGTTTAAAAACCTTTTTCTAGACTGTGTGGATCCCCCTGTTGGGCTAGACTTTTGTGATGGGTCACTGTGTCTTTGGTTTGTGATGATCACTTGTCTAGACTTGTGAGATCACTGTGTTGACCGTGTGGGAAATCACTGGTGTCTAGACCGTGTTGGGATACTGTGTCTAACTTTTGTGATGACTACTGTGTCTAGACTGTGGATGATCACTGTGTCTAAATGTGTGAGGGTCACTGTGTCTAGACTGTGTGATGATACGTGTCCCAGACTGTGTGGATATCACGTGTCTACACTTGTGAAAAGACTACCGGCCCAACTGTGTGATGATCCCCTGTGTCTAGACTGTTTTGTGTTCACTGTTTTCTAAACTGTGTGATGATCACTGTTTTCTAGACTGTGTGATGACTACTGAGCTAGACTGGTGATGATCACTGTGTTTTTTAACTGTTTAAAAGACTACGTGTCTTTTAAATGTGTATGATCACTGGCAAAAACTGGGATGATCCCCTGTGTCTAAATTTTGTTATGATCTTGTGTCCCAAGGGTGTGGGATGATCACTGGGGTCCCCAACGTGTGATGATCACCGTGTCTAGACTGGGGTGTAGATCACTGTGTCTAGACTGGGGTTTTTTGATTTCTGTGTTGCTGTGTGATGATCACTGTGGGCTAGAAAGTTTGGGGGAAAAGATCACTGTTTAACTGTGTGGATGATCACTGGTCTAGACTGTGGGGATGATCACATTTTGGGCCCTTACGTGTGATGACTACTTGTCCCAGCTGGTGATGATCACTGTGTCTAGACGTGTGATGACTACTGTGTCTAGACTGTGTGATGATACTGTGTTAGACTGTGGGAGATTTCACTTTGTCTAAAACGTGTGATGACAATGTGTTAGTGTGTGATTATCACTGGTCTAGACGGGGTGATGACCCACTGTGGGTTTGACGGGGTGATTACTGGGGTCAACTGTTTTGGAACTTTCTGGTTTTAGGGCTGTGGGGTTTAATGTTTCTAGGGCTGGATGGGAAAATGGTTTAGACTGGGGTGATTTTTCCCCTGTGTCTAAATGTTTTGATGATCAATGGGGTCAAAACTGTGTGATGACTACTGAGTCTAGACGGGGTAAAGACTACTGTTTTCTAGACTGTTTTGATGTCCAACTGTGTTAGGACTTTTGGAAAAGAAACAATGTGTCTAAAATGTGTGAAAGTATTTTTGCCCAGGGCGTGTGATGTCACTGTTTTCTAGGGCTGTGTGAAAGTTCCCCGTGTTAGACTGGGTGGAATGATCACGTGTCTAGACGGGGTGATTGGGTACTGTGTCAACTGTGTGATATCCCCTGGTTTTAAAAATTGTGTTATTTATTTACTGTGTCTAACTGGTGGGTGATCACTGTGTCTGACTGGGTGATGAAACACTTTTTCTAATTGTGTGATGGGCAAATGTGTCTAAACTGTGTGTGATCAATTTGTCTAGACCCGTGTGAAAAATACTGTGTCTTGAATGTGTGGAAAGATTTACTGTGTCTTTGACTGGTGGGTGATCACTGTGTCTTGACTGTGGGGAAAGATCACGGTCTAGACTGGTGTGATCACTGTTTTCAAAAATGTGGGGAACTACGGTCTAATCTTTCATTTACTAATGTGCTAGATTGTGTTATTATCACTGTGCTTGACTGTGTGAAAGGGTCCCCTGTGGCTTGACTGTGTGATGATCAAAAGGGGTCCCAGGAAAATGTTTGAAAGACTTCTGTGGCTAGACGTGTGATTACTGTGTCTTTGATTTGTATTAATACTGTTTCTAGGGCTGTGTGATTTACTGTGTCTAGCTGTTTGGGCACTGTGTCTAGGGCGTGTGATATCACTGTGTCTAGACTGGGTGATATCAATGTTTTTAGACTTTTTTGGGTGACAAATGTGTCGATGTGGGGATGATCACGTGTCTAGACTGGTTTTTTTACACTGTGTCTAGACTTTTGATGACTACTGTGTCTAGGGTGTGGGGATGAAAACGGTTTTCTAGACTGTGTGGGTTACTAAGTGTCTAGACTGTTGATGGGTTAAATGTGGGTAACTGTGTGAAGATCACTGTGCTAGCTGTGTGAAGATCACTGTGGGCTAAACTGTTTTTGATGAAACACCCGGTCTAGACTGGGATGATCACTGTTTTCTAGACTGGTGAAAGATCACTGGTTAGAAATGTGTGTGTTTATCAGTTTTCTAGGGCGTGTGATGATCACTTTTGTCCCAGAAATGGTGATGCAAAATGTGTCTTGACTTTGTGTTTATCACTGTTTTCTAGAAATGTGTGATTTTTCAAATGTGTCAGACTGGTTATGACAATGTGTCTAGACTGTGTTTAAAAAGATCACGTTTTCTAGATTGTGTGAAAGATCACTGTGTTTTAGACTGTGGAGGGCTACTTTTGTTTAGACGTGTTAAGAACACTTTTATCAGACTGTGTGATATCACGTGTCTAGGGTGTGGGGATGCTACTGTGTTTGACTGTGTGGTGATGCTGTGTCTAGACTTTTTGATGATTATGGGGTTAGGGCTGTGTGATGGCTACGTGTGTGACTTTTTGGATGGGTCACTGGGGCTAACTGGGGTTTATGATTTACTGTGTCTAACTGTGTGATGACTACTGTACCCAGACTTTGAAAAAAACCCCGTGTCTAAAACTGTGTGGGTGATCCCCTGTTTCTTTTGAAAAGGGGTGGGTGAACACTGTTTTTTCTAGAAATCTTGTTTCATTGTGTCTTGACTGTGTGATGGGCTAATGTGCCAAACTTTTGTGATGACTTCTGTGTCTTTGCGGGTGATGACCTTTCTGTGTCTAGAAATGTGTGTGACTTCTGTGTCAGAAAATTTTGAGATCCCCTGGTTTTTTAGACTGGTGATGATAAATGGGGTCTAAGGGGCTGTGTGAAGACCCACTGTGTTAGACTGTTTGGGTGATAAATGTGGGCTAGACTGTGTGATGATCACTTTTTTAGGCCCGTGGATGGGCTACCCTTGTCTTGGAAATGGGGTGATGAAACACTGGGGTCTAGAATGTTTTGGGTGACTACTGTGTCCCAACTGTGTTTTGGGGTCAAATGGTTTACACTGTGTGATGACTTTTGGTTTTTAGACCCGTGTTGAACACTGGCCCAAAACTGTGGATGTTCATTGTCTAGACTTTTGATGATCACTGGTCTAGGAAATGTTTACACTTTAAATCTTGACTGTGTGGGTGATCACTTTCTAGACTGTGTGATGACACTGTGTTTTAGACTGGTGATGACTACTGTGTCTAGGGCTGTGTGGGTGAATTTCTGTGTTAGACTGTGTGATGACACTGTTGGGCTAGACTGTGTGATTAAAACTGTGTCTGACTGTTTTGGGTGATAATTCTCTAGGGGCTGTGTGTTTATCCCTGTTCTAGACTTGTTGATTACTACTGGGGTCTAGACTGGGGTGATGATCACTGGGTTTTAGACTGGGGTGATATCACTGTGGGCTAACCCGTGTGAGATTTTTTGTGTCTAGACTGTGTGTGGGGATCAAGGTCTAGGGCTGTTTTGATGAACAAATGGTCTAACTGTGTGATGATCAAATTTTGTCTAAAACTGTTTTGATGATACCTGTTGACGTGGAAAGAAATACTGTGTCTAGGGCTGTGTGATGGGGTCCCTGTGGGCTAGGAAATGTTGGGGAGGGTCACTGGCCCAAGAGTGTGAAAGATCACGTTTCTAGGAAATGGTGATGACTTTTCTTGTCTAGGGCTCTGTGTTTACTACTGTTTTCTGACTGTGGGATAATCACTTGTCCCAGACTGTTGATGAACACTGTGTTAGACTGGTGGAAAGATTTATGTTTCTAGGGCTGTGTGATGGGGCTACTGTGTTTTAGACTTTCGTGATCACTGTGTTTAAACTGTTTTGAAAGATCAAAAATGGTCTAGACTGTGCCCATATACCTTTTTGTCTAGACGTGTGGTTTAACACTGTGTCTAAACGGTGTAAAGATCACTTGGGGTCGACTGTGGGGGATGATCACTGTGTCAAACTGTGTGATGATCCCCGGGGTCCCAGACTGTGTGATTTTATACAAGTGTCTAGCTGTTGATGATCCCCTGAATTTTTAGACTGTGTGTGGGTAAATGGTCTAGACCGTGTGATGATCAAATGTGTTAGGGCTGTGGGAAGAAACACTGTGTCTAGATGTGGATGAAAACCCCTGTTTCCCCAGACTGTGTGATGTTTAAGTTTTCTAACTGTGTGGGGAAAATTTCTGGTCTAGACTGTGTGTGTTTACTTTTTCAGGGCTGTTTTTGATGTCACTGTGTCCCGACTGTTTGGGTGATCACTGGTCTAGAATGTGTTTATGTCACTGTGTCTTGGGCTGTGGATGATCACTGTACTAAACTGTGGTGACTACTGAAAACTGGACTGTGGGGGATTTACTACTGTGTTTAAATTGTGTGATTCCCCTGGTTTCTAGACTGTGTGATGACACTGTTTTCTAGCCCGGGGGGGGGGGTGGGTGATAAATGGGGTCTAGGGCTGTTTGATGACTACTGTGTCCCAGAACTGTGTGATGACACTGTCGGGAAATGTGGGGATGAGGGCTTGTCTAGCCCGTTTCGTGATAAATGTGTCTAGACGTGTGATGACCCTGTGTCTAGACTGTGTGATGATCACTGTGTTTTAAGAAAAATGTTAAAAGATCACTGTGTCTAGGCTGTGCGAATTTATCACGTGTCTAACTGTGTGATGACCTTTCTGGTCTAGAAATGTTTTGATGTCAATGAGTCAGCTGGGGTGATACTACTGTGTCCCAGACGTGTGATGATCACTGGTCCCGACTTTGTGATTTATCACTGTATCTAGACTGTGTGGATCCCTGTGTAAGAATGTTTTGATGATCCGGGTCTAGACTGTTTTGATGACTTACTGAGTTTTTGGGGCTGTGTGTGACTACTGGTCTAGATGGGTGATGATCACTGGGGTTTTTACTGTGTGATAATACTGTTTCTAGACTGTGTGATGGTAAATGTTCTAGAATGTGTGATGATCAAAAATGGGCTAGACTGTGTTATGAAATAAATGTGTCTAGACGTGGAAGGGTCAATGTGTCTAGACTGGTGATTTATTTCTGTGTCTAGGGCTGTGGGGATGATTACTGGTCTAAACTGTTTTGATTTATCACGTTTAAAAACGTGTGTTTACACTGGGTCTAGGGCTGTGTGTGGGGCTCCTGGCTAGACTGTGTGATGAAACTGTGTCTGACTGTGTGATGACTACTGTGTCTAGACTGTGTGATGAATACTGTTTTTTGACTGTGTGAAAAGAACACTGTTTCTAAAACTTGGTGATGATTTTTTTTGTCCCAGACTTTTGGATGATCAAATGTCTGACGTGTATAGATCACTGTGTCTTGACTGGGGTGATGAAACCCCGTGTCTAGACTGGTGATGATAATGTGTCTAGAATGGGTGATATCAAATGTGTCTAGGGGGCTGTGTGATGACTTCTGGGGTCTAGATGTGTGTGATCAATGTGTCTGACTGGGAGATGATCACTGGGGCTAGACTGGGTGGGATGATCACGGGGTCTAGAAAATGTGTGATGACTACTTTTGTCTAGACTGGGGATACGTGTCTGGGCTGTGATGACTACTGTGTCTAGGGCGTGATGATTCCCGTGTCCCAGACTTGGGGTGAAGAACAAAATTTTCTAAGACTGTGTGATATTTAACCCTTTTTCCCAGTCCGGGGGGTGAAAAGGAAATGTGTCTAAAACTGTGTGGGTGAACACGTGTTCTAGAATTGGGTGAAAGACTTTCGGGGTCTAGGACTTTGTAAAGATTTACTGTTTTCCAGACGTGTGTGATCAAATGTGCTAAACTGGGGGGATGATCAATGTGTCAAAACTTTTGGGGGAAAACTAAAAAGTGTCAGACCCGTGTTTTAGGAAAAAATTCACTTTTGTTTTAGACTTTTTGTGGAAAAGAACTAAAAAGGTTCCCAAAATTTATTTATCACCGGCTTAATGGGAACATTCTAAACATTAGGGTCAAAATTTTCTAAAACCCCACAACTTTAATTTTCCTAAAAACCGACCCTTTCCCCAGGTTCATCAGCCAAAAAGAGAAAATAGTAGTTAAAAGCCCTTTTTGGGGGAAACGTTTTCCCCAAAAAATTATAAAATAAATAAATTTTAAAAAGGGGTTATGGGGTTTTTTTAAAAAAATATTTTTTAGGGGGTTATTATTAATATAAAAAAAAAATAGGGCCCTTTTAAAAAATATTGGGTGATAAATTAAAAATCAAAAACTTGTTAAATTTATATTTAAAAATTTAACTAAAAATTTATTTTAAAAATTTTGGGAAAAAATTTTGGCAAAAAATTTTAAGTGTCAGGGAAAATCAAATTGTGGGGGAAATATGCTGGTGAAGTTTAGTTAAATTGGGCATTGGAAAACTTTGGTTTTAAACTTTTTAGGTGGTGAAAATGGTAGTTTAAAAATGTCAAAAGGGCCCCTTTGGGATAACTCCCCGCGGTGTAATTGGTTAACCTTTAAAAGTTTTTAAGGAAAATTGGTAAATTAAAATCACTGGCTTGGGGGAAAGGGGGAGCTCTTAAAAAATGTCCCAAAGGGAAAACTTGGGATAAACTCCAGCGGGGTTTTAAGTGGGTAGTTTTAAAATGTCAAGGGAAAACTTGGTTAAAAAACCCAGCTGGGGTAAGTGGTAGCTTAAAGTGCAAGGAAACTTTGGGAAAACCCCAGCTGGTGAAATTTGGGATTTTTAAAATGTCAAGGAACACTTGGTTTTAAAAAACCCCTCTTTTTTTTAAGTGGGTTTGAAGTGTCAAGGGCCCCTTGGAAAAAATCCAAGGGTTTTGTGGGAGTTTTAAAATGCCCAAAGGGCACTTGGGAAAAAACCCCCATCGGTTTTTAGTGGGAATTTTAAATTTTCAAGGAACAAAATTTGGTAAAATCCATCGGTGTTAAGGGGGTAGTTTTTTAAGTGTCAAGGGGAAAGCTTGGTAAAACCCAACGGAAAAAGTGGCACTTTAAAGTGTCAGGGAAAATCTTTTTTTCAATAAAAGGTAATTGGGGGACTTAATTGGGCCCGGAAGCCCCTTAATATTGTCATTTCCAAAAACCCAAAAAAAAAAGGGAAAGAAGGGAACTACTCCCCGAGGGGTTTTAAAATTTTTGCAAGTAGAAATTTCGTAAAACCATCATTTTAGTCAATACCTTCCTTGCTACAGTACAGGGATTTCCACAATTTTTAAAACGCCTGCCAAAAAAAAAATAGTGTAGGGAGGGGACCATTGTGAAAAAGGGGGTAAACCCAAAAGTGAAGGAGATACCCAAATTGTGAAGTTTTTTTGTTTTGTGGGGTTTTTTAAAATCTAAACTTTTTGCACCATGGTCCCCTCATACCCCTGAGATATACAAACCCCTTTAGTGTATATACCTGAGATATTCACCCCGTAAATGTATTTTCACTGGATATACACCTTCAGGGGTTATACAAGAAAAAAACACCTCTCAGTGTAAAATACAATTGGGTAACACCTTCAGTTTATATACACTGAGATATACCCTCTCTTTTTTTATATACGATATATAACCCTCAGTTATATACAGATATATACACCTCCATGAAAACACATATATCCCCTCAGTGTAAACATGATATATAACTCCAGTGATATACCTGAATTACACCTCTCATGATATACACGGAATATACACCCTCATTATAAAAATGAATTACATCTCATGTATAAACACGAGTATACCCTCTCAGTGTTAATACCTGGGAAAATACACCTCTCGTGTATATACATGAATAACACCTCTCATGTTTACACGAGATATACACCTCCAGTTAAAATTTCACGAATAACACCTTCGTGTATTACACGATATATACACCCTCAGTGTATAACACGATATATACACCTCTCATGTAAATTTTCACGAGTATCACCTCTCATGTAATCACTGAGATATACACCTCTCATGAATACCCGGAAAATACACCTCTCGTGTATATAACCCCGAATATACACCTCCAGTGTATATACACGACATATACACCTCCCCCGTGTATTACCTGAGATATACACCTCCCCAGTGTTATACACTGAGAAAACACCTCTCATGTTAAAACCTGAGATTAAAAACCTTCTTTTTTTTAAAACTGAGATATACACCTCTATGTATATACACCATATAGTAAAACTTACCCCTAGGGAATCTACAACCCAGGTAACTTTCACTTTGGGGAATCTACCCCTAGGTTACAAAAAACCCCAGGGAACCCCACCGGGGGTTTCTAACACCTACCCCCTTTGTTCCACCGACGGCTTCACCTAACTTTGGGAAACTATTTTGTAAAAATTGCTTAACACGCCCACTGCTGCCACCCTCCTGGGAAACATCTACCTTTTAGGGGGTTACTTAGGTTCGGGGTCCCAATCCTTCACAACCTTGTTGGTGAGTCGATGCAGGACCCTTTTTAGGTGAGTCTGCGCTTGAGGGCCTTGTTAGGTGGTCCCAAACTGCTTGAGGGCCTTGTTAGGGGAGTCTGGGCTTGAGGACCCTTTGTTAGGTGAGTCTGACTGCTTGAGGACCTTGTTAGGGGGTCTGACTGCTTTAGGACCTTTTTTTGGGAGTCTGTGCTTGAGGCCTTGTTAGGGGGTCTGACTGCTTGGGACCTTGTTAGGTGAGTCTGCTGCTTGAGGGCCTTTTTTGGGGAGCTATGCTTGAGGGCCTTTTTATGTAGTCTGACGCTTTTAGGGCCTTGTTAGGTGATCTGAGGGGTTTAGGGCCTTGTTTTGGTGAGTCTGACTGCTTTAGGCCTTTAGGTGAGTCTGACTGCTTTAGGACCTTGTTAGGTGAGTCTGACTGTTGAGGACCTTGTTTTGGTGACGAGGCATGAGGGCCTTGTTTGGTGATTTGGGGCTTGAGACCTTGTTTTGGGGAGTCTGACTGCTTGAGGACCTTGTTAGGGGGTCGACTGCTTGAGGACCTTGTTTAGTGATCTGATGCATGGGGACCTTGTTGATTTTCTGACTGCTTAAAGCCCTTTTTGGGTGAAGTGAACTTAAAAACCTTTGTTAGGTGAATCTGAGGTTAAGAATTGTTAGGTGGGGTCTAAGGTTAGAACCTTTTTGGGTGAGTTGTGGGGTCTTGAGGACCTTCTTAGGTTGGGGAAGGTTGTTAGGGTGGTTGGTGGTGGTTGTGTTTGTGTGTTTTGTTTTGTGAATCCCTAGTTGTATCACCTATTGGGGGTTGGGGGGTTGATCCGAGCCCGGGCCCCGCCTTTTCACTGATCGCTACTAGTCACTCCCCTGAGCCGTTAGCTTTTTCATACCTTTTCTTAAGTGTGGTGTGTGTGTGTTGTGTGTGTGGTGTGTGTGTGGTGTGGTGTGTTTGTGAGGAAGGAGAGTGAAATGTGAGAGATGACAGTGTGAGGGGGAGGAAGAGACAGGACATGTGGAGTGACAAGGGGAGTGGTTGTGTGTGTGGTTTTGTGGGGGGTTTTTTGGAGAGAGAGAGAAGAGAGAGGAGAGAGAGAAGAGAGAGTTTGGGTTTATTCTAAAAGGGTAAGAATCAAATGTCCCCTAACCACACAGTGTGTACACAGTGGTCCCCGGGTTATATGTGTGTTATACTGTGTGTATACTATGTTACATTACCACTAAAAAATAGTAACTACCACAGGTCCCATCCTGGCAGCTAGTCAAATTTGGGTTCGGTTTTTAAAAACATCATGGGGGCACTACTACATCATACACATTCCTCTCTACTCGCACCTAACGTGGACCCTAGTTATTTTGGCCTAGGTGCAGGTGAGTATTATTTTTATTTATTGTTATTATTGACAAATCTTAAACAATGTTGTAAACACAGCGCCCCCACAGGGGGTGCCCTTTGGCCCCATTTCCTTATACCAATATCTTCAAATATTGACAGCTCTTAATTTCCTTTTGATATGCAATTTTTGTCTCTCCCCCCCAAACCCGTACCTTTAACATTTTTAATCAAAGCTTTAAAGGCAATATCAACCTGGAATGACTCTAATAAACTTACGGATAGAGAAAGAAATGTTTTAATTTAAACAAGTTTTATAATTTTTTACACTAAACATAATGAGGGGAAATTCCTAGGTCGTACCGATAAACTTGAAAATTTAACACATAACAAAAAGTTGTCCAAAACGTTGGATCCTTCAAGATACGTTATTGTGCAATCTTTGTGCATTGTTCACGATTTTCGCATAATATGTTTTTATAACCGCTTCCTGCTGATGTCCAAAACCCCTAGCAGTCAAAACCTCCTTTACCTCCTTCCTCCAACCTTGCCTAGGATGGCCCCCCCACCCCACATTCCTTCCACTACAGATTTATACACCCCCCAATCACCTGTTCTGCTCCACCTCCAAAAGTAAAAGCACCTCAACAAAAACCCCCTCAGCCCCTGTATATTCCAGCACCCCTCAGCCCTCTGTATAATATCCAGCACCACCCACCCCCCTGGGAAATACTTTTAGAAACCCCGCCCCCTCAGCTTCGTAATACATTTTTAACCCAGCACCATCCCCTGATAAAACTTTTAGTAACCCGCACCACCTCAGCTCTTAAATAAAACTTTTGTAACCCAGCACCACCTCAGCCTCAGATAAACTTTTGTAACCCACACCACCTCAGCTTCCCCTAAAAATACTTTTAGTAACCCCCACCACCCAGCTCTCAAAATACTTTTAGAACCCCACCACCTCAGTCTAAAAAAAACTTTTTGTAAACCCAGCACCCCCTCACTCTCTAGATAATACTTTTAGTAACCCAGCACCACCCAGCCTCTGGATAATCTTTTAGTAACCCCGCACCACCTCACTCTAAAATTTTAGAACCCAGCCCACCTCACTCCAAATAATATTTTTTGTAACCCAGCACCCCCTGGGTCTCTGGTAATACTTTTAGTTCCCACCCCACCTCAGCTCTCTAGATAATACTTTTAGTAACCTAGCCCCACCCAGCTTTCCTGGATAATACTTTTGAACCACTCCACCCAGCCCGGATAATAAGTAACCCACCACCCAGCCCTTTGGGAAAAACTTTTTTTTAACCTAGCACCCCCCGCTTCCGGATAATACTTTTGAACCCAGGCCCCCTCAGCTCCTGGATAAAAACTTTTTAGTAACCCGACCCCCTCAGCTCCGGGAAAAACTTTAGTAACCCGCACAACCACCTCTGGTAAACTTTTAGTAAAACCCCGCCCACCTCAGCTCTCTGGTAATTCTTTTAGTAAACCCAGCACCACCTCAGCTCTTGGATAATATTTTTGTACCTAGCACCAAAACCCCACTCTTAATACTTTTATAAACCCAAACCCCCCCACCAGATTTTTTAATAACCCAGCCCAAACTCACTCCTAGAAATACTTTTATAACCCCACCCCCTCAGCTCTCGGTAAACTTTTAGTAACCTAGCACCACCCCAGCTCTCTAGATAATACTTTTTGTAAACCCAGCACCACCTCAGCTCTCTGGATAATACTTTTAGTAACCCAGCACCACCTCAGCTCTCCGGATAATACTTTTAGTAACCTAGCACCACCTCAGCTCTCTGGATAATACTCTTAGTAACCCAGCACCACCTTCTAATCTCCAAGCTATGAATTCTCTGCATATTTACACCACACATTGCCCTGAGATATGACATCTCCACGACCTCCAACCTCCTCCACGGCCTCCAGCCTCCTCCACTGCCTCCAGTCTCCTCTTTGTTGCAAATATTATTATATTATGATTGATAATGCTGATAATAATGATGTTAATGATGATAATAACCCACAGGTCTTAGGTTTGGCTTAATCTGCCTGCCAGCCATTATCATTTTCAAATCATTATTATGAGGATGCCAATGATGATTGATGTTAATAATGGTAATTATGATAATGATAATACTTACAGGTCTTGGGTTTGGCTTGATATATCTGCCAGGGATTATCATTCTTAATCATTATTTGTAGCATATCAATGATGATTGATGTAAATAATGATAATTATGTTTAATAATAATAATACAGGTCTTGGGTTTGGCTTCATATATCTGCCAGTATCATTCTAGAGGATATCAATGATGACTGATGTTAATGATAATTGTGATTAATAATAATAATAATAATAATAATAATAATAATAATAATAATACTTACAGGTCTTGGGTTTGGCTTAATATATCTGCCAGCCATTGTCTGTGTCACTGGTTACTTTGAGAAGCGTCGTTCCTTTGCTACTGGTATCGCTGTTTGTGGCTCTGGTATTGGTACCTTTGCCTTCTCACCTCTGGTGGAGTACCTGGTAAGTCCCTGGTACCTAGTGCCTTGTTATTACACTCTCCGATGGTTTATATTTCACTAACATATTTTGAATGTGTTTAGTACGATTTTGGGATGTTAAACAAGTCCTGGACGTGTTATTAGTACCTAGAACAGTGCCTGCACTCTGAAGGAGAGGTGTTAATGTTGCAGTTTAAAAACTGTAGTGTAAAGCACCCTTCTGGCAAGACAGTGATGGAGTGAATGATGGTGAAAGTTTTTCTTTTTCGGGCCACCCTGCCTTGGTGGGAATCGGCCAGTGTGATAATAAAAAAAAAAACTTAGTACCTAGTTAAGTTCTTAGTACCTTGTTATTATACTCTCTGTTTATATTTTAGTGTGACGCATTTAGTATGATTTTGGGTGTTTAATCGAGGATGTGTTATAAGTACCTGGCACCTACTTAGTACCTAGTACCTTGTTAATACACTCTTATGGTTTATATTCCAGTGTAAATGGTTTAGAACTTGTAAAGTATGATGGCGGATGTTTAAACGAGTCTAGAACACGTTTACAGCCTCTCCTCACTTAACGACGGAGAGTTCCATTCCCAAGACCACGTTGTTAAATGAATTCGGCGCTAAGTGAGGAGCATACTATAATGGTAGTGGCTTTGTGTCATCCATCTTTGATATTGTTTTAATGTCACTTTTGCACCATTTATAACATTTCTGGTATATTACAATATACAGTAGTGCACTGTATATTGTAATAAACAGAAGAGATGAAATCAGCTCTAATATACATTATTTAGGTATACATACTGGTCAGAGAGCCCATCGTAAGTCCAAGGCGTCTGTAAATGAGTACGTCGCTAAGTGAGGAGAGGCTGTATATGGTTTCAGTTGTGGTGTGTACACTGTAGTTAGTTGTGCTGTTTGTTGTGTACCAGTACACTTGAGGATGTTCCTGCTTCCAGGTACCTAATTAGTGCTACTTAAGCACCATTTGTACCAAGAACACATTGAGAATTATACCCATGCCTAGGATTATTACCATACACACCACCCATGCGCAGGATTATTACTGTACATACCACCCATGCCCAGGATTATACGTACTTCCACATGCCCGTTCCTCGTACCCACCTGTCCGGGATTCCTACCGTACCCCACCCGTGCCCGGGGTTCCTCCTGTACACCACCTGTGCCTGGGATTCCTTACCTGTACACTCCACCCGTCCCGGGGTTCCTCCTCCGTACACCACCCGTGCCTGGGATTCCTCTCATACACACCACCCATGTCTGGGACCCCTACATCCACCCATGTCCAGGATTCCTCCCATACACTCCACTCATGCCTGGGATTCCTCCCATACACTCCACCCTGCCTGGGATTCCTCCCGTACACTCCACCCATGCCTGGGATTCCTCCCGTATACTTCCACCATGCCTGGGTTCCTCCCGTACACTCCACTCATGCCCAGGATTCCTCCATACACTCCACCTGTGCCTGGGATTCCTCCCATACACTCCACTCGTGCCTGGGATTCCTCCCATACACTCCACTCGTGCCTGGGATTCCTCCCATACACTCCACCCGTGCCTGGGATTCCTCCCATACACTCCACTCATGCCCAGGATTCCTCGTATACACTCCACTCGTGCCTGGGATTCCTCCCATAACTCCACTCCATGCCCAGGATTTCCTCCCGTACACTCCACCTGTGCTGGGATTCCTCTCATACACACCACCCATGCCCGGGATTATTACTGTACACTCCACCCATGTCCAGGATTCCTCCCATACACTCCACTCGTGCCTGGGATTCCTCCCATACACTCCACCCATGCCTGGGATTCCTCCTGTACACTCCACCCATGCCTGGGATTCCTCCCGTATACTCCACCCATGCCTGGGATTCCTCCAGTACACTCCACTCATGCCCAGGATTCCTCCCATACACTCCACTCGTGCCTGGGATTCCTCCCATACACTCCACTTGTGCCTTGGATTCCTCCCATACACTCCACCCGTGCCTGGGATTTTTCCCATACACTCTACCCATGCCTGGGATTCCTCCCATACACTCCACTCATGCCCAGGATTCCTCCCATACACTCCACTCGTGCCTGGGGTTCCTCCCATACACTCCACCTGTGCCCAGGATTCCTCCCATACACTCCACTCGTGCCCAGGATTCCTCCCATACACTCCACTCGTGCCCAGGATTCCTCCCATACACTCCACCCGTGCCCAGGATTCCTCCCAATCACTCCACTCGTGCCCAGGATTCCTCCCATACACTCCACTCGTGCCCAGGATTCCTCCCATACACTCCACCCATGCCCAGGATTCCTCCCGTACACTCCACTCATGCCCAGGATTCCTCTTGTACACTCCACTCATGCCTGAGATTCCTCCCATACACTCCACCCTTTGCCTGAGATTCCTCCCGTATACTCCACTCGTGCCCAGGATTCCCCCCATACACTCCACCCATGCCGGGGATTCCTCCCGTTACTCCACCCATGCTCAGGATTCCTCCCATCACTCCCACATCATCAGACGTGCCACCAACTTCACCCCAATCTCCCTCAGATCAATGAGTGAGTTGGCAGAACTCTCTGATTCATTATCTCTGGCATCAGCTCAACTGTGGGTTTTTGGTGCAATGTTCCGACCGCTGGAGGACAACAACCTGGCAGATCACAACAATGAGTTGAACCTGCAGGAACTGCCTGCCCCTGGGGTCTACCTCTCAACCACTTACCTAAGATCAAGGTACTGCCTTTTTACCCCTTTATTATTATTAATATTATTAATATTAATATTATTATTATTATTATTATTATTATTATAATTTATTATTATTATTATTATTATTATTATTATTATTATTATTATTATTATTATTTTACTATTATTATTTCTTTTATTATTTTAAATTATTGCTATTATTATTTTTACTCTTTATTATTATTAAATATTATTATTATTTTATTATTTTTATTATTTTTTATTATTATTATTATTATTATTAATTATTATATTATTATTTTACTATTATTATTATTACTATTATTATTACTATTATTATTACTTTTTATTATTATTATTTTGTTATATTACTATTAATTTATTATAGTTGTTATAATCATTACAAATATTATTATATAAATAATATTTTATTAATTATTATTATTATTATTTTTATTATTATTACAGTAAATGCCTTGTATAAAAGTATCATTCAGTGACTAGTACATTCAGTCATTATTCTGATATAACGAACACCAGTCTTGGTTCCTTGTATCCAGTATGTACTGTAATATATCTCCAGTAAATGAAAGAGAATTTATTGTAAATTATCCAGCCTTTACTGTAAATCAAGAATTTACTATAAAGTATGCTAAATTTACTGTAAATTACCCAGAATTTACTGTAACCCAGAATTTACTGTAACCCAGAATTTACTGTAACCCAGAGTTTACTGTAACCCAGAATTTACTGTAACCCAGAGTTTACTGTAACCCAGAATTTACTGTAACCCAGAATTTACTGTAACCCAGAATTTACTGTAACCCAGAATTTACTGTAAATTCTGGAGAGAGTGGTAACTGTCGGATTACAGGATTTAATAACTGTCATCGTCATTCTGAAATTCGGTTACTAAATCGTGTATGTTTCAGATCGCAGGAGACGAACTAAAGAAAAACTTCAGCGTGCAAACCCTGGTCCGCCAGAGCTACAACTGTGACAGCATCCAGCGCATCAGTTCCCATGGCAACATGGGGTCCGCTCTTATACAACATGAAGAACACAGACGATGCTACCAGGATGGCCCAGTCCACAGCCTTGTAAGCTTAATTGGTGATTATTCAGAAAGCCGCAATAAGACGAGTGCATAAACTGTGGGATTGGTGGCTTTTAACCTATGGCAAGGGATGCTAAAATTTGCTTGGGGTTTTAGGATGCAAGTTACCACAGGTTCGACCCTCACCAGTTCCATGGCTTGTTTGTACTAGTGTTATTAATCTGTGTATTTACAGGTCACTGTGGGATTTTCAAGAGGTCATGTATATTCAGGAGGTCACTGTTATTGCAGGAGGGCCTTGTGTCTTATAGGAGGGCCCTTTGTATTACAGAAGTCCCTGTGTATTAAAGGAGGGCCCTGTGTCTTTCAGGGAGTTTTGTTGTGTTACAGGAGGGCCCTGTGTATTACAGGAGGGTGCTGTGTCTTACAGGAGGGCCATGTGTCTTACAGGAGTGCCATGTTTCTTACAGGATGCCCCTGTGTCTTACAGGAGGGCCTTGTGTCTTACAGGAAGGCCCTGTGTGTTACAGGAATGCTATGTGTGTTACAGGAGGGCCCTGTGTATTACAGGAGGGTGCTGTGTCTTACAGGAGGGCCATGTGTCGTACAGGAGTGCCATGTTTCTTACAGGATGCCCCTGTGTCTTACAGGAGGGCCTTGTGTCTTACAGGAAGGCCCTGTGTGTTACAGGAATGATATGTGTGTTACAGGGAGGCCCTTCGTAATCCTCACCTCTTTTCATTGTTCCACATTTTCCTTGGCTTTCAGCTGAGTCATTATTCATTATGTTTGATGCTTTTACCACTTTTCCATTTCTATCAAAACAGTTTTTTAAAGGAATGGTGACCAGCACTATATTTTAAGGTATTGTTTGCACTTCGTATTTATTTTACTGTTTTAGATCTAGCTGTATTGAGCACTTTATATATGATAGTGTAAACATGTTTTCAAATGCTCTTTTCTACTTGTCAGCGGCTTTTGTTTATTGTATGGGGTCGGAAAGCTAAGGAGCCATACAAATGGGGCCCTCCTGTAATACACAGGGCCCTCCTGTAAGACATGGGGTCCTCCTGTAATATACGGGCCCTCCTGTAATACACAGGGTCCTCCTGTATGACACAGGGCCTTGTAAAACACAGGGCCCTCCTGTTTAAATTTACAGGGTCCTCTATATGACACAGGGCCTTGTAAAAACACAGGGCCCTCCTGTTTAAAATACAGGGCCCTCCTGTAATATACAGGGTTCCCCTGTAATACACAGGTTCCTCCTGTATGGACAAAGGGCCTTCTTGTAATACACAGGGTCCTCCTGTAATACACAGGGTTCTCCTGTAATACACAAGGCCCTCCTGCATTTGCCTCCACATAAAGACAACTCTGGTATTACCAAACCTTCAACTTTGCATGTTCTTTTGCAACAAACCAGCTGCATCCCCCAAGGCAGGGTGACCCAAAAAAAAAAAACAGAAGTTTCTCTTTTTAACTTTAGTATGTATACAGGAGAAGAGGTTACTAGCCCCTTGCCCCCGCATTGTTAGTCGCCTCTTATGACGTGCATGGCTTACGGGAGAATTCGTTCCTTTTCCCCCTGCAGATAAGAGGAAAAGAACAAGAATTTAGTAAGAAAATAGAAGAAAACCGAGGAGTGTGTTATATTATTTTTGTACATGCATGTGTGTGTGACCTAAGTGTAAGTAGAAGTAGCATGACGTACCTGAAATCTTGCATGTTTATGAGACAGAAGAAAGACAACCAGCAATCCTACCATCATGTAAAACTTTTTCAGGTTTTCCATTTTGCACTCACTTAGCAGGACAGAGTACTTCCCTGGGTGGTTGTTGTCTACCAACCTACTACCACAGGATGGTAGTACCTCCCTGGGTGGTTGTTGTCTACCAACCTACTCCCACAGGATGGTAGTACCTCCCTGGGTGGTTGTTGTCTACCAACCTACTACCACAGGATGGTAGTACCTCCCTGGTGGTTGTTGTCTACCAGCCTATTCCACAGGATGGTAGTACCTTCCCTGGGTGGTTGTTGTCTACCAGCCTACTACCACGGGGTGGTAGTACCTCCCGGGGTGGTTGTTGTCTACCAGCCTACTACCACAGGATGGTGTACCTCCCTGGGTGGTTGTTGTCTACCCCCTACTACCACAGGAGGGTAGTACTTCCTGGGTGGTTGTCTACCACCCCTACTACCACAGGATGGTAGTATTTTCCCTGGGTGGTTGTTGTCTACCAGCCTACTACCACAGGATGGTAGTACTTTCCCTGGGTTGGTTGTCTTACCAGCCTACTACCACAGGATGGTAGTACCTCCTGGGGGTTTGGGTTGTCTACCAACCTACTACCACAGGATGGTAGTACCTCCCTGGGTGGTTGTTGTCTACCAACCTACTACCACAGGATGGTAGTACCTCCCTGGGTGGTTGTCTACCAACCTACACCACAAGGTTTGGTAAAAACCTCCCTGGGTGGTTGTTGTCTTCCCAAACCCTACACCACAGGAGGGTTTAATACCTCCCTGGGTGGTTGTTGTCTACAGCCTACTACCACAGGATGGTTTAGTACCTCCCTGGGTGGTTGTTGTTACCAGCCTATTTACCACAGGTTGGTAGTACCTTTCCCTGGGTGGTTGTTGTCTACCAACCTACTACCACAGGATGGTAGTACCTTCCCTGGGTGGTTGTTGTCTACCAACCTACTACACAGGATGGAAAGTCCCTCCCTGGGTGGTTGTTGTCTACCAAACCCTACAAACCACAGGGAGGGTAGTACCTCCCTGGGTGGTTGTTGTCTACCAACCTACAAACAAGGATGGTAGTACCTCCCTGGGTGGTTGTTGTCTCCCGGGCCTATTCCCACGGGTTTTTGGTAGTACCTCCTGGGTGGTTGTTGTTACCAGCCTATACCCACAGGATGGTAGTACCTCCCTGGGTGGTTGTTGTCTACCAGCCTATACCACAGGATGGTAGTACCTCCCTGGGTGGTTGTTGTCTACCAGCCTACTACCACAGGATGGTAAATCCCTTTCCTGGGTGGTTGTTGTCTACCAGCCTACTACCACAGGATGGTAGTACCTCCCTGGGTGGTTGTTGTCTACCAACCTACTACCACAGGATGGTAGTCCCTCCCTGGGTGGTTGTTGTCTACCAACCTACTACCACAGGATGGTAGTACCTCCCTGGGTGGTTGTTGTCTACCAGCATACTACCACAGGTGGTAGTACCTCCTGGGTGGTTGTTGTCTCCAACCTAACTACCACAGGATGGTAGTACCTCCCTGGGTGGTTGTTGTCTACCAACCTACTACCACAGGATGGTAATACCTTCCTGGGTGGTTGTTGTCTACCAACCTACTACCACAGGATGGTAATATCTCCCTGGGTGGTTGTTGTCTACCAACCTACTACCACAGGATGGTAGTACCTCCCTGGGTGGTTGTTGTCTCCCATCCTACTACCACAGGATGGTAGTACCTCCCTGGGGGGGTTGTTGTTCAAACCACCTACTACCACAGGATGGTAGTACCTCCCTGGGTGGTTGTTTGTCTACCAACCTACTACCACAGGATGGTAGTACCTCCTGGGTGGTTGTTGTCTACCAACCTACTACCACAGGAGGGTTTAGTACCTCCCTGGGTGGTTGTTGTCTACCAACCTACTCCCACAGGATGGTAGTCCCTCCCTGGGGGTTGTCTCCCAAACCCTACTCCACAGGATGGTAATACCTCCCTGGGTGGTTGTTGTCTACCAACCTACTACCACAGGATGGTAATACTCCCTGGGTTGTTGTTGTCTACCAGCCTACTACCACAGGATGGTAGTACATCCCTGGGTGGTTGTTGTCTACCACCCTACTACCACAGGATGGTAGTACCTCCCTGGGTGGTTGTTGTCTACAAACCTACTACCACAGGATGGTATTTACCTCCCTGGGTGGTTGTTGTCTACCAAACCTACTACCACAGGATGGTAGTACCTCCCTGGGTGGTTGTTGTCTACCAACCTACTACCACAGGATGGTAGTACCTCCCTGGGGGGGTTGTTGTTACCAACCTACTACCACAGGATGGTAGTACCTCCCTGGGTGGTTGTTGTCTACCAGCCTATTACCACAGGATGGTAGTACCTCCCTGGGTGGTTGTTGTCTACCAGCCTACTACCACAGGATGGTAGTACCTCCTGGGTGGTTGTTGTCTCCCAGCCTACTACCACAGGATGGTAGTACCTCCTGGGGTGGTTGTTGTCTACCAGCCTACTCCCACGGATGGTAATACCTCCCTGGGTGTTTTTTGTCTACCAGCCTACTACCACAGGATGGTAGTACCCCCCTGGGTGGTTGTTGTTTTCCAACCTTACTACCACAGGATGGTAGTACTCCCTGGGTGGTTGTTACCAACTACTACCCAGGATGGTAGTTACCTCCCTGGGTGGTTGTTGTCTACCAACCTACTACCACAGGATGGTAGTACCTCCCTGGGTGGTTGTTGTCTACCAACCTACTACCACAGGATGGTAGTACCTCCCTGGGTGGTTGTTGTCTCCCAAACTACTATACAGGATGGTAATACCTCCCTGGGTGGTTGTTGTCTACCAACCTACTACCACAGTATGGTAATACCTCCCTGGGTGGTTGTTGTCTACCAACCTACTACCTAGAACTTTGCATGTTATCATTAATAATTTCATCAAATGGCTGTATAAATAACACCTCCGTAACCTTTCCAGTACTGCCAGTGCCCGAAAATCACGGACATTTGATGTCACTGGGGAGCGGACGATTGCAGGCAGGTAAGACCGGAAGTCTTCCTTCGTCACATCATGGTTCTGGCCTCCTATACCGCAAGGATATATTTTACAGGGGATCTCTACTTAACATCCCAGAATACAAGTAAGTTGTATTTTATACATTATCTTTAAGGAGGGAACTACAGGGGGTCCTTGACTTACTATGGGATTATGTTGCGATGGATCCATTGTAAGTTGAAAATGTAAATCAAATACGAATATGATATGCTAAATATGTAATTAGTCACTAAGTAAGTCAATAAACAAAAAAGTGCTGTAACTAAATACAGCCCCATAGCTGAATCGCTAGTGCATTCAGCTTATACACTGAGGTTCGGAGTTTGAATCTCTGGTACAGCTGGTAAATATTAGGGACGTGTTTCCATAAGACACTTGCTGTCCCTGTTCACCCATCAGTATAAAATGGGTACCTGGGTGTTAATGGGCTTGTGTGAGTCACATCCTGAGACAAAACTGACCTAATTTGCCCGAAATGCTCAGCATAACAAGTGGCTTTGTATATTGTAGTATGTCATTGATGTCTGCTAGACCTGTATACCTTGCACATGTATTTGTAGAAATAGATATTATATTATTAGTATTACTTAACAACGGAGTTCCGTTCCTAAGACCACGTTAGTAAACGTGGTCTTAACATAACTACATCGCTAAGTGAGTAACATACTATAATGGTAGTGAGTTTGTGTCAACCATCTTTGATATTGTTTTAATGTCACCTTTGCACCATTTAAAACATTTCTTATATATTTTTAAATGCTTATACAGTAGTGTACTGTATATTGTAATAAACAGTAGAGAGGAAATCAAATCTAATATACATTATTTAGGTATGAATACTCGTCAGAGTCCGTCGTAGTTTTGAGGCATCAGTAAACGAGTACGTCACTATACTACCTGGAGTCTACCTGGAGGGCATTCCAGGGATCAACGCCCCCGCGGTCCGGTCCACGACCAGGCCTCCCAGTGGGTCAGGGCCTGATCAACGAGGCTGTTACTGCTGGCCTCACACAATCCAACGTACAAACCACAGCCTGGCTGATCCGGCACTGTCTTTAGGTATCTGTCCAGCTCCCTCTTGAAGACAACCAGGGGTCTTCCTGTAATGCCCCTTATTGCTGGTGGGAGGCTGTTGAACAGTCTTGGGCCCTGGACACTTACCGCGTTTTCTCGTAGTGTACCAGTGACGCCCCTACTTTTCACTGGGGGTATGTTGCATCACCTGCCAAGTCTTTTGCTTTCGTATGGAGTGATTGCTGTGTGCATTTAGGGACCAGTCCCTCCAGAATCTTCCAGGTGTAGATTATGATTAAACTCTCTCGCCTGCGCTCTAGTGAGTACCAAGTCAAGTGCTTCCAGGCGTTCCCAGTAGTTAAGGTATTTGATGAAACTTATACGTGCAGTAAAGGTTCTCTGTACATTCTCTAGTTCTGCAGTTTCACCTGCCTTTAATGGGGATGTTAATGTACAGCAGTATTCCAGCCTAGAGAGAAAAAGTGATTTAAAAAGGATCATTGTTGGGCTTAGCATCTCTTGTCCTGAATGTTCTCATTATCCATCCTATCAGTTTCCTCACAGATGTGATAGTGGCATTGTTGTGGTCTTGAAGGTGGGTCTTCAGACATTACCACACCCCGGTCCTTCACGATACTTTTCCGCTCTATAGTGTGATTGGAGTTTGTAGTATACTCAGTCCTAGTTATTATTTCCTCCAGTTTTCCATAACGGAGTAGTTGGAATTTGTCTTCATTGAACATCATATTGTTCTCTGTTGCCCACTGGAAAACTTGGTTTATATCTTCTTGGAGGTTAACAGTGTCCTCAATAGATGGCAGTCTCATGCAGATCCTAGTATCGTCTGCAAAAGATGATACAGTGCTGTGGTTTACATCTCTGTCTATGTCTGATATGAGAATAAGGAACAGGATAGGTGCGGATACTGTGGCTTGTGGGACAGAGCTCTTCACTATGGCAGCATCTGATTTAACTCTCTTTACCACTACTCTTTGCGTGCAACTGGTTAGAAAGTTGAAGATCCATCTGCCTACTTTGCCGGTTATCCCTTTAGCATGCATTTTGTGTGCTAATACACCATGGTCGCACTTGTCAAAGGCTTTTGCAAAGTCTGTGTATACTGCATCTGCATTCTGTTTCTTTTCCAGGGCATCTAGGACCATATCATAGTGGTCTAGCAATTGCGAGAGGCAGGAGCAACCTGCTCTGAACCCATGTTGCCCTGGGTTGTGCAATTTTTGGGAGTCCAGATGGTTTGCTATCCTGCTTCTTAGAACTCTTTCAAAGATTTTTATAATGTGGGATATTAAAGCTGTTGGTCTATAGTTCTTAGCTACTGCTTTGCTGCCACCTTTAGAGAGTGGGGCTATATCTGTTGTTTTTAGTGACTGTGGAATCTCACCTGTGTCTAAGCTCCTTCTCCATAGCATACTTAGGGCCCATGAGAGGGATTTCTTGCAGTTTTTAATGAACACCGAGTTCCACGAGTCTGGGCCTGGGGCTGAGTGCATGGGCATGTTGTCGATGGCTTTCTCAAAGTCTAGTGGAGTTAGGGTTATGTCATAAATCTGGCCTACATTGGCAGGGTTTTGAGGCTCATTCATGAAAAAATTATTTGGATTGTCTATCTTTAACCCTTTCAGGGTCGGCAGGGCCTCTCCTAAACTTGTTCTCAGGGTCGGAAATGTTTCGAAAAAAAAAAAATAAGTATTTTTTCTTATGAAATGATAGAGAATCTTTTTCCGATCATAATGACACCAAAAGTATGAAATTTGATGGAAAACATACGGAATTATGCTCTCGCGAAGTTAGTGGTCTCAATGATGTTTACGCATCGGCGATTTCGCCCACTTTGAGCCCTATTATCGGCCAATTCCAATGCACCACTCGACAACAATCATACCTATTTCGCTAGAACTCCATTTTGTCTATCGAATGAGTACAAGAAACCACCCATTTACCGATTTCAACTAACCAGTAACGTGATCAGAAATTGGCAATTTTGCCATTTTCACACAAATTTCAGAGGATGCCAATTTCCAAATAGGGTCCAGAATAAACAAGACAGACATTCCTGGCACTAAAATAACATTTCCTCTGTTGATTACTCACGTTCCCAGGCCTCTGCTACATTTCTTTTGCTTTCCACTTTGAATTTTTATTCTCAAAAAATAGAAGATTTACTGTTATGCAGACTACTGAATTCGTGTAGAAATGGAATAAATAATATCAGTGCACTTGTGAAAGAATATGTATTAGACTTGCCAGTTGTCATGTACTGGACGTGTGGCATGATTTGTTTACCTTTGAACTTTGGCAAAAATCAAACATTTCTGCTACTTTGAGCTCAGTTTCAAGGTACTTTTCCTTGTGAAACCAATCAAAATCATCTCAATTTCCATAAGATGTCTTTCATTCTATAAAATGAGACCAGGAAAACTAGAATACAACCATAAATAGCATACAAAAATACACTGCAAAATCACTGTTTTAAACCAAAAACATGATCGTTATGCACTGTGTGCTGCAGGATTTTTTATACTGTGCACACTGACCACATAGACCCATTCTTTCATATGTAGGCCTACCAGCTTTCTCTCGCTAGATTTGAAGGCACTAGAATTTATGCGTACTAGTACGGCACCAACCCTGGCGTGCAAGCCATACTAGTACGGCACCAACCCTGAAAGGGTTAAACTGGTTAGTGTTTCGCTGAACACTGAGTTATATTGCGATTTCAGTATCTCACTCATTTCTTTGTTGTCGTCTGTGTAGGATCCGTCTTGTCTGAGCAAGGGCCCTATACTAGAAGTGGTTTTTGACTTGTTTTTGGCATATGAAAAGAAATATTTTTAATTTCCTTCAATTTCATTAATCGCTTTTAGATCCTCTTGTCTCTCCTGGATCCTGTATGAGCCCTTTAACTTTAAGTCAATATTTTCCACTTCCCTGGTTAGCACTTCCTTCCATGTATCAGATAATCTGGCATCCTTGAGGAGCTCAATGATTCTTCGTCTTCTCCTGTAGAGGGAGCGTCTCTCTCTCTCTCCAGTTTACTTCTTCTTTTCTTTTGTCTTATAGGAATATACCTTGAACATACCTCAGCTTCTAGGAGGGTGATCTTTTCGAGGCATTGGTTAGGGTCCATGTAATTTAAGATATCCTCCCAGCAGCTTTCATTTAGGGCATAGTTTACCTGATCCCAGACGATGTTCTTGTTGTTGAAGTTGAATTTGGTAAAGGTACCCTCATAGCTGTATGCATCTTGCCGATCGGGACTCCTGTGCATGCAAGTCTGAACTTCGATTAGTATTGAAAAGTCATTAAATAAATAAAAGTTTATACAATCAATAAATGTACAGTACAGTACTGTACAGTACTGTACAAAAAAATGTTTTATAGTACATTGGCTTGATTACCCAAGGATGATACAGGTACAGTACATGTGCTGCTATGTTGTACATGTACAGTAGATGTAGTGCTGTCGCACCATTGATATTTTGATTTGTAAGTCAAACCATTGTAAAGCAAGCAGACCTGGGTGGCTCTCAACTTACAATGGTTCAACTTACAATATTGCAACTTTACGATGGTTCTACTTACAATATTGCAACTTTACGATGGTTCAACTTACAATATTGCAACTTTACGATGGTTCTACTTACAATATTGCAACTTTACGATGGTTCTACTTACAATATTGCAACTTTACGATGGTTCTACTTACAATATTGCAACTTTACGATGGTTCAACTTACAATATTGCAACTTTACGATGGTTCTACTTACAATATTGCAACTTTACAATGGTTCTACTTACAACATTTCAACTTTATGATGGTTCTACTTACAACATTTCAACTTTATGATGGTTTAACTTACAATATTTCAACTTTACAATGATTCAACTTACAGTATTTCAACTTTACGATATTTTCAGCTTGCTAAATTTTCAACTTACGTCAGTTTCAACTTACGATGGGTTGGTTCGCAACATAACCCCATAGTATGTTGAGGACCCTCAGTATCTCTATATTTGCTATATTTTGTATATAATATTGATGATAATTGTACATCACATGCTAAAAATCATAGAAAACATCTATTGATAGACGGATAAATTACGTTAACTTTTCCAAATGAATTTTGACCCGTACGGTCATTCCCCGCTTTACATTGTTCGGGCCTACATTTAATTTGCCTTTACACTGCTCTTTTCTAGAGTAAATTTCAGTTTGTCGAATGTCATTACGTCGACATTACGTCACTCAGCAATGTCACTTACGTCATAATTTTTTTAACTGTGTTCATCATTCTTTAAAAAGCATGACTAAAAGGCATTTTTAGTGTTCCTTAAAGTTTAGTTATATTCTTTTGGGAGTTATTTGCACCAGTTTTACAGTGTCATCATTTTAAGGCATTACATCCACTTTACGTCAAAAACCGAGTTACGTCATGGCTCTTGGAACCAATCAGTGACATAGGGCGGGGTACGGCTGTACTTCAAAACCTCATTATAGCCCTTGCTGGTTACATTAACTTGCAGTTAGAATTTAGCATAGGTCAAGAATATTTTTCATTATTTTTTGTTTAATATAAATAATTTTTCCCCCCATAACCCTGTAGAAAAAACCTTAGACTAGCACCATCATCAGGGCCGTGGACTGCACTTACCTGCGCACCAATAGAATTCCCTGTAGTATATCTTACTTTCCTATGCAGGCAGGATCCTGGCAGCTACAGAGCTTCAATGGTTCGTCTTCCCAACACTGAAAAAAACGCCCAGTGAGCTGGAGACAGCTAAGGTTGGAATGGTTGATGCACAGCTAGTGTATTTGTGAACACTAACATTAGAATGATTGATATATAGCTAGTGTATTTGTGAAAGCTAAGGTTGGAATGATTGATGTACAGCTAGTGTATTTGTGAACACTAACATTGGAATGATTGATGTACAGCTAGTATATTTGTGAAAGCTAAGGTTGGAATGATTGATGTACAGCTAGTGTATTTGTGAACACTAACATTGGAATGATTGATATATAGCTAGTGTATTTGTGACAGCTAATGTTGGAATGATTGATGTACAGCTTAATGTATTCATGAAACCTAAAGATGGAGTGATTGATGTACAGCTTAAAGTATTTGTGAAAGCTAAGGTTGGAATGATTGATGTACAGCTAGTGTATTTGTGAAAACTAACATTGGAATGATTGATGTACAGCTAGTATATTTGTGAAAGTTAAGGTTGGAATTCCTTTGACGCAGTCATGCGCTGCATAACGACTTTACGGCCATTGATGCACCACATGTACAACAATGGTCCCATAGGATTATAATCAACAATTCCTATTGTCTAGCGATGTCATGGCCGTCGCTGTGTAACGTATTACCACGTTACTGGTTTGTGTTTTTACTATACAATAAGTCCTTGACTTATAAACACACTGGGACCTTCTGTATCGTCTATAATAATAATTATAATACAGTGGACCCCCGGTTAACGATATTTTTTCACTCCAGAAGTATGTTCAGGTGCCAGTACTGACCGAATTTGTTCCCATAAGGAATATTGTGAAGTAGATTAGTCCATTTCAGACCCCCAAACATACACGTACACACACACTTACATAAATACACTTACATAATTGGTCGCATTCGGAGGTAATCGTTATGCGGGGGTCCACTGTATACACAATACAGAAGATTGTCAACTTGTTTTTAAGTTGAGGACTTACTGTACAAATACAGATGTTATTTCACTCATGAAATTGTAATGACATGATTGCAAACAAACCATACCACGGGTGGGGTCACAGTGGTGGCCTGTGCTAACCTTCCTATGGTGTGTAAATATACCTACTTGGATGAATCTTATTGTAGTCAGCTGGCCCAGTGGCTAACACATCAGTCTGGAGTTTTATGACTCTCTGATTGCAGGTTCTAACCCCACCCATGGTATGGTTTGTTTACAGATATTATTTCTTTGCATAATATACAATGTGTAATTGACATGTTATAAAGTATTACTAAATACAAAGACAGCCATTAACATACCTGAGCACTTCTTGCAGACTAGGCCTAAGGCTTACACACGTGATATAGCTGTATATTTCAAATTTTTATTGTACTACATTTTGTCACACTATACATTACAAAAAAAAAAATCCCTCAGTGGCACTGGAAAGCAAAAAATAAAGGACTTTAATCCAATTTATGAAATATGTCAACTTAGGGATATATCAAGAGATTTAAACATAAAAATAAATAGAATTGGGGACCAACGTACGTTATTCCGACTAGCAACACTTCGTGCTTTCTACAGTCTCCTTTCCTTAATGCATTGGTATTTTGAAATTATTGCGTACGTGTGTACAGAGTTCGTGTTTTTTGGTACAGTAGGACACGCCCGTATTCTCGGAGGATACGTTCCAAGGACCTGCCG
Source organism: Cherax quadricarinatus (assembly GCF_026875155.1). NCBI lineage: Eukaryota > Metazoa > Arthropoda > Malacostraca > Decapoda > Parastacidae > Cherax > Cherax quadricarinatus. The sequence goes on from NC_069496.1 coordinate 16,582,584, forward strand.
TGGATACTGAAACCCTGGATAGTAGCAAACACTATATATAAGTGCTGTACATACCTATTATAAAGTATAATTATAAATTATGCACAATAAATGGAGAATTATCACTTTTTCACTGATGGGAGGAACTTCACAACTTCTCTTAGACTTTGAACAACTGTCACCATCACTACTTTAGCACTTTAGGGCCATTATTATGCAAAATTAAGAGGTATTGTTGGGCCACAGTAAACCATGGTAACTGAAACCATGAATACCAAATCATTGGATACGGGGGTTCTACTTTCATGGTTTTAGTTAACGGCCTGTTTACTAACACCTCATTGCTAACGACAGGTGTGTGGGTGCGCGCCATGCTCAAGGGAGACCAGAGACGCCATGACCAGCTTAATGGACTGGGGGCTCCTCACAGATGGCATCTTCATACTCTTTGCCATCTCAAACTTCTGTACGTCCATTGGCTTCAACGCTCCGTATATATTCATAGTCGTAAGTACCATAGTCCTTTAAATAATTGATTGGTATTTTGTATAGCATAGTGTTGAATATATTCATAGTTTTAATCCCTTGAAGATCAGTGCCATAGTTCTGTGGTGAACACTGGGTCAGTGCCATAGTTCTGTGGTGAACACTGGGTCAGTACCATAGTTCTATGGTGAACACTGGGTCAGTGCCATAGTTCTATGGTGAACACTGGGTCAGTACCATAGTTCTATGGTGAACACTGGGTCAGTGCCATAGTTCTGTGGTGAACACTGGGTCAGTGCCATAGTTCTGTGGTGAACACTGGGTCAGTGCCATAGTTCTATGGTGAACACTGGGTCAGTACCATAGTTCTATGGTGAACACTGGGTCAGTACCATAGTTCTATGGTGAACACTGGGTCAGTACCATAGTTCTATGGTGAACACTGGGTCAGTACCATAGTTCTATGGTGAACACTGGGTCAGTACCATAGTTCTATGGTGAACACTGGGTCAGTACCATAGTTCTATGGTTTGAACAACTTATAACATTCTATGGAACTTAACTCTGCATTGCCAAAAAAGTCACCCATCAAATTTTCTTGTTTGTAAATATTTGTAAATGAAACAAGGTATATCCCTCTTAGGACTGTAAATATTTGTAAATGAAACAAGGTATATCCCTCTTAGGACTGTAAATATTTGTAAATGAAACAAGGTATATCCCTCTTAGGACCGTAAATATTTGTAAATGAAACAAGGTATATCCCTCTTAGGACTGTAAATATTTGTAAATGAAACAAGGTATATCCCTCTTAGGACCATAAATATTTGTAAATGAAACAAGGTATATCCCTCTTAGAACTGTAAATATTTGTAAATGAAACAAGGTATATCTCTCCACAGGACCATAAATATTTGTAAATGAAACAAGGTATATCCCTCTTAGGACCGTAAATATTTGTAAATGAAACAAGGTATATCCCTCTTAGGACCGTAAATATTTGTAAATGAAACAAGGTATATCCCTCTTAGGACCGTAAATATTTGTAAATGAAACAAGGTATATCCCTCTTAGGACCGTAAATATTTGTAAATGAAACAAGGTATATCTCTCCACAGGACCATAAATATTTGTAAATGAAACAAGGTATATCCCTCTTAGGACTGTAAATATTTGTAAATGAAACAAGGTATATCCCTCTTAGGACTGTAAATATTTGTAACTACAGTGGACCCCGGTTAACGAACTTTTTTCATTCAGTAGTATGTTCAGGTGCCAGTACTGAACCGAATTTTTTCCTCTTAGACGAAATTTGTAATGAAACAGAATCTTCCACAGACGTGCCCCAACATAGATCCTGACAGCATCTTTTCTTAGTGGCCGTGTGGTATATCAACCAGTGAGTCGAATCTTCCTGGGGTATATATCAGACCAGGCATGGGTGAATCGACTCTACCTGTACAATGCATCTCTCACTCTGTGTGGCATCGGTTAGTACCCCAGACTGGGCACCATGGGCATACCTTGTTAATATGGTGCCTGATTTAACATCGTTTGCTTTATAACTATAACTATATAATGTGGTTATGCAAGTTATCATAAGCTGTTATCACTATCATTATTATTATTATCATCATTAGAATCATTCTAGGATACATTGTCTTGCAACAGGAACCTGCATCAGTATATGGTTCAACAGCTACGCGTTGCAAATATTATATGCAGTGGTGTTCGGCTCTATGTCTGGGGCCTACGTGGGACTGACCTCCGTGGTGCTGGTCGACCTGCTGGGCATGGAACGACTGACGAATGCCTTTGGTCTTCTGCTTATGTTCCAGGGCATTGCTTCGGTCATTGGTCCCCCCATGTGTGGTGAGTGTTGCTGGATAATTGGCTGGATATCCTGGTTATTCTCCTGCTGGATAATTGGCTGGATATCCTGGTTCTCCTGCTGGATAATTGGCTGGATATCCTGGTTATTCTCCTGCTGGATAATTGGCTGGATATCCTGGTTATTCTCCTGCTGGATGATAAGCTGGATATTCTGGTTATTCTGCTGCTGGACAATTTTGTAGATATCTGCAGCGACTGATGACCTCAATGACTGACGATCTCAATGACTGATGACCTCAACGACTGACGATCTCAACGACTGACTACCTAAATGACTGACGATCTCAACGACTGACTACCTAAATGACTGACGACCTCAATGACTGACGACCTCAATGACTGACGACCTCAATGACTGACGACCTCAGTGACTGATGACCTTCATGTTGGACATATTTAGGCTGTGAAGAGGCCTATGTGTTGCACATGTGTCTGAGCCTAAATGATCAATTTTAAAAATTTTGTACAGATTAATTTTTTCAATAATCATTTATGTATCTTCATGAATGAATTTTTTAGGCTTTGAACATACCCATGTGTCGTATATGTGTCTTTTGGGTCAAATTATTCAGCCTAATAGGCCTATACTGCCTTTAGAAAACTTTTTTTAAATATTTTATAGAATGATAGATCAATTTTTCTTCACTAACTTTAAAGCTTTTTATTTTAGGCCTAAAACTAACTTCTCTATAATTTTTTGTCATTTTTAGACCTAAAACTAACTTTCATATAAACCTTTTTGTCATTTTAGGCCTATAACTAGCTTTATTATATACAATTTAGGCCTATAACTAGCTTTATTATATACAATTTAGGCCTATAACTAGCTTTATTATATACAATTTAGGCCTATAACTAGCTTTAGTATATACAATTTAGGCCTATAACTAGCTTTAATATAAACCTTTTATTATTTTAGGCCTATAACTAGCTTTAGTATAAACCTTTTATTATTTTAGGCCTATAACTAGCTTTATCCTAGGTAGTAGGTTGGTAGACAGCAACCACCCAGGGAGGTACTACCATCCTGCCAAGTGAGTGTACAACGAAAGCCTGTAATTGTTTTACATGATGGTAGGATTGCTGGTGTCTTTTTTCTGTCTCATGAACATGCAAGATTTCAGGTACATCTTGCTACTTCTACTTACACTTAGGTCACACTACACATACATGTACAAGCATATATACACACCCCTCTGGATTTTCTTCTATTTTCTTTCTAGTTCTTGTTCTTATTTATTTCCTCTTATCTCCATGGGGAAGTGGAACAGAATTCTTCCTCCGTAAGCCATGCATGTTGTAAGAGGCGACTAAAATGCCGGGAGCAAGGGGCTAGTAACCCCATCTCCTGTATAAATTACTAAATTTAAAAAAGAGAAACTTTTGTTTTCTTTTTGGGCCACCCTGCCTTGGTGGGATACGGCCGGTTTGTTGAAAAAAGAAGAACTATTTTTATTATAATTTTAGGAATATAACTAACTTTATTTTAAACATTTTAGGTTTGTAATGCATAATGAAGATATTAAACTTAGGCCTAGAAGTAATTATAATTGGCATTACAGGTGCGTTGTTCGACGTGACAGACTCGTACCACTACAGCTTCCTATTGGCCGGCAGTATGATCGCTGTGTCTGGCGTAATGCTTTTCTTCATCCCGTGTATTTGGCGGGTACAAGCCAGAAAGCTGGCCAAACAGGCCTCCCTCAGTGCCTAGGTGATTATCCGGGGCGGTCAAGGCTATTGAAGGTTATCCAGAAAGGACAATGTGTCGGAGGTTATCCTGAAGGGACAGTGTATTAGAGGTTATCCAGAAGTGACATTGTATCGGAGGTTATCCGGAAGTGACACTGTATTGGAAATTATCTGGAAGTGATGAATGATGTAGTGGATGTTCTGATATCCTGGGGGATATAATCTAATAATCCAATATAGGATATCCTGGGTGACATAATCTGGTTATCCAATGTAATATGTCCCTGAACATTGTAAACAATACATCAACTCGAATATAACAGATTCAGATATTTTATACACCGGATAATTTTTAAACTAAAATAATATTTAAAAAAGAATATTACAGCCTATATTGATGGAATTGTAATAAAAACCTTGGTTTTGATCCTAGGGAAGGGAGTGGTTCTTGGGTTGATCAGATTGAGAGAGGGACGCGTGTGGTATGTGTTAGAATGTGTACAGTTATGTTTGTGGAGTGGTACTTGTTTTGTATGTGTTTTAAGACCTGTGTTTGGTACTGTGGGTGTTACATACCTCTGTGAGGTACCTACCTACTGTGTAGGTACTGATCAATATTATATTGTGTAGGTACTGATCAATATTGTATTGTGTACCATTAAGTGACTGGTATAGGTACTGATCAATATTGTACTGTGTACCATTAAGTGACTGGTATAGGTACTGATCAATATTGTATTGTATATTCTTAACAGTGAGTGACTGGTGTATGTACTGTTCAGTATTGAACTGTGTACTGTTAACAGTGAGTGACTGGCATACGTCCTAGTTCAGCAGTGAACATTTTTATTTTCCAATTATTTGTTCATTAAGCAAATCGTACCCGACACGCGTTCACTAATCTACCAGGAACAAGAATATGCAAGACTGCGACGGTGTTGCTCCAGGCTTGCAACACCCACATATTCCATCATTATGCATATCTCTGACAGCCTGCTACCCTCCAAGCACAGCTTGAGCCCTGGTCAACCAGGCTGTTGCTACTAGCAACCCACCGGTACTAATATCACAGTTAAGTACATTGCTGCATTTTAGTTCATGTACAAGGTAGTACAGTGAGTCCTTGACTCACAAACAAGTTGAGATTGTTTTGTATTGTGTATAATATTATTTTATACAATACAGGAAGTCCACAATGTGTTTGTAGCTGAGGACTTACTGTATTATGACTGTAACCTGAGAATTTCCTGTACTCTGTATATGCTGGTTAATATGTGTGGAAATATTGCATATTTGGGGCGAAATATGTTACCCAGAGTGTACAATATTTTCGTATAGTGACTTAAGGCTTTTTCAATGCCATTTTGGTATTCTAGTTTATAGTAAATGCTTTTTAATGGACCAGTAATAGTATCTTTTCTGTTTACAATTATTGGTTTATTAGCCACTGAGATATACAGTGGTACCTCGGGATACGAACTTAATTTGTTCCAGAACGCTCTTCGAGTGGTGATACCGAATGAATTTATTCCCAAAAGGAATAATGTAAATTCGATTAATCCATTTCAGACCCCCAAAAATACACTTACAGAAGCACTTACATAAATATACTTACATAATTGTTTGAGTTTTGAACCCTTCATATCCCGAGGTACCACTGTATTGTGTTTGATAAGTACAGGGGCTTCTTGACTTACTATGGGGTTACGTTCTGATGAATCCATTGTAAGTCGAAAATATCATACGTAGAAAATATCGTAAGTCAAAAATGAATACGATATGCTAAATCAATAAGTCAGTAAATAACTACTATCACTGAATAAGTCAATAAACAAATTACTGTAACTAAGTTAATACAGTATTGAAAAGTCAATAAATGAATACAAGTTAGGAACTTGCTGTCTTCATGCTGGGTAATTATCTTAAGTTTCATCTCCAAAGTAATTGTTGCTGCACCATTGTAAAGTTGAAATATTGTAAGTTGAACCATTGTAAAGTTGAAATATTGTAACTAGAACCATTGTAAAGTTGAAATATTGTAACTAGAACCATTGTAAAGTTGAAATATTGTAAGTTGAACCATTGTAAAGTTGAAATATTGTAAGTTGAACCACCGTAAAGTTGAAATATTGTAAGTTGAACCATCGTAAAGTTGAAATATTGTAAGTTGAACCATTGTAAAGGTGAAATATTGTAAGTTGAACCATCGTAAAGTTGAAATATTGTAAGTTGAACCACCGTAAAGTTGAAATATTGTAAGTTGAACCATTGTAAAGTTGAAATATTGTAAGTTGAACCATTGTAAAGTTGAAATATTGTAAGTTGAACCACCGTAAAGTTGAAATATTGTAAGTTGAACCATCGTAAAGTTGAAATATTGTAAGTTGAACCATTGTAAAGGTGAAATATTGTAAGTTGAACCACCGTAAAGTTGAAATATTGTAAGTTGAACCATCGTAAAGTTGAAATATTGTAAGTTGAACCATCGTAAAGTTGAAATATTGTAAGTTGAACCACCGTAAAGTTGAAATATTGTAAGTAGAACCATTGTAAAGCTGAATTATTGTAAGTAGAACCATCGTAAAGCTGAAATATTGTAAGTAGAACCATCGTAAAGCTGAAATATTGTAAGTCAAACCATCGTAAAGTCAAGGTAGCTCATGTTGTACCCCACGAACCCCCACATTTAAAACTTGTACAGTACTTAAGTCACGTCTTGATACGCTAAAGTATACTATAAGAATCTTGTTAATAAACCACGTATGTTAGTATAGCCTTAAGTATAAACTAAGTACGAGCATCTCAATTACAGTTTTCTCGTAGCCATACAATGTCGGCTCCTCTTATATCTTCACTCTTAATATTTAACTAGCACATAGTATTTTTATATTTCTTGTTCCTAGGCATTAAGTCAGTTCAAGGTTCAAGCGAATGTTAGGTTTCGTAATGTTCGATATAGAGTGGACCCCCGGTTAACGATATTTTTTCACTCCAGAAGTATGTTCAAGTGCCAGTACTGACCGAATTTGTTCCCATAAAGAATATTGTGAAGTAGATTAGTCCATTTCAGACCCCCAAACATACACGTACAAACGCACTTACATAAATACACTTACATAATTGGTCGCATTTGGAGGTGATCGTTATGCGGGGGTCCACTGTATTTGTTTCAGTCTTGTTTACTGTATGCTTTTAGTAAGATGGAGATTTTGATGTGTGATTGAACTAGCCTTTTTTTTTTCCGTATAGTTAGTGTGCGTGCCGTATAGACTATACGATTATAGGATTTTGAGGGTTCATATATCTGTTGGTTGTCTGAGACTCGCTTTGGGTCGTTATAATTGGGCTCTACGAGCTCTGCGCTTACTTGGCATTTCGAGGTCGATAAATGAGATACTTGTGTGGCATTTGGGTATCTTTGTTCTGGAAAGGTTTGGCCAGCCAGTAGCTTCTTCAGTCCAATGCAGAAAAAGGTGGAAGACAAGGAGGAGTTTAAGGTGGTCAGTCCCTCAGGCTCAAGTCAGTGCATTCAGTCTGTTTTGATTGATGGACTGAACACTCCAGTCAGTGGGATTGATCGCCTCAAACTCCTCCACATCTTCCACCTTCATTGGACTGAAGAAGCCACTGGCTGGCCAGACATTATCAGAATAAAGATATTTATATTTTTCGCAAGCGTCTTGTTCATCAACCTGTTGGTTTTCGAAACCATGTATTCACATTTTGAGGTCAGTTCCTTCCAGTCGTGTGTTCCTTACCCGGCAACTCTACCTCAGCTACGCCTGGTCAGTAACTCTGACACGCCTTGCTTGACAAACGCTGCGTTTTAAAACAATCTACCGTATTTGCCGGCATATAACGCGCTTTTCTTCCCACAAAAAATCATGGGAAATCATCCTGCGTCTTACGTACTCAAGGTCAGGGTCAAGGTCAGGGTCAAGGTCAGGGTCAAGGTCAGGGTCAAGGTCAGGCTTTGTGCTAGGCTCTAGCAGTTGTTTACTGATGTTAAATTGTGAATTTTAAAGAGGTGGAGAGGTAAGCTAGTGGAAGGCTTTGGTCAGATGACCAAAAGCTCCAGCTCTGGGTCATCATATAACTAAAACCCATGTCAGGAAACATTTGTCCTGTTTCCTGACAAACCTTATATTCTAAAATTGTTACAACCAGTGACGGTCCTACATTTTTGTGGCCCTGAAGTTTGAACTGTTATGGGGGCCCTGAAGCTTGAACTGTTATGGGGGGCCCTGAAGCTTGAATTGTTATGAGGTCCCTGAAGCTTGAACTGTTATGGGGTCCCTGAAGCTTGAACTGTTATAGGGTCCCTGAAGCTTGAACTGATACAGGGTCCCTGAAGCTTGAACTATTACAGGGTCCCTGAAGCTTGAACTGTTATAGGGTCCCTGAAGCTTGAACTGTTACAGGGTCCCTGAAGCTTGAACTGTTACAGGGTCTCTGAAGCTTGAACTGTTACAGGGTCCCTGAAGCTTGAACTATTACAGGGTCCCTGAAGCTTGAACTATTACAGGGTCCCTGAAGCTTGAACTGTTATAGGGTCCTTGAAGCTTGAACTGTTACAGGGTCCCTGAAGCTTGAACTGTTACAGGGTCCCTGAAGCTTGAACTGTTACAGGGTCCCTGAAGCTTGAACTATTACAGGGTCCCTGAAGCTTGAACTATTACAGGGTCCCTGAAGCTTGAACTATTACAGGGTCCCTGAAGCTTGAACTGTTATAGGGTCCCTGAAGCTTGAACTATTACAGGGTCCCTGAAGCTTGAACTGTAACAGGGTCCCTGAAGCTTGAACTATTACAGGGTCCCTGAAGCTTGAACTGTTACAGGGTCCCTGAAGCTTGAACTGTTACAGGGTCCCTGAAGCTTGAACTGTTACAGGGTCCCTGAAGCTTGAACTGTTACAGGGTCCCTGAAGCTTGAACTGTTACAGGGTCCCTGAATCTTGAACTGTTACAGGGTCCCTGAAGCTTGAACTGTTACAGGGTCCCTGAAGCTTGAACTATTACAGGGTCCCTGAAGCTTGAACTGTTACAGGGTCCCTGAAGCTTGAACTGTTACAGGGTCCCTGAAGCTTGAACTGTTACAGGGTCCCAGAAGCTTGAACTGTTACAGGGTCCCTGAAGCTTGAACTATTACAGGGTCCCTGAAGCTTGAACTGTTACAGGGTCCCTGAATCTTGAACTGTTACAGGGTCCCTGAAGCTTGAACTATTACAGGGTCCCTGAATCTTGAACTGTTACAGGGTCCCTGAAGCTTGAACTATTACAGGGTCCCTGAAGCTTGAACTGTTACAGGGTCCCTGAAGCTTGAACTGTTACAGGGTCCCTGAAGCTGAGCTTTATTACTTTCATGGTAGATCTGCCTCTGGTTACAACTGCTGAGAAACACAGTATAACATGTCTTGCATAATTGTGCGTCTATATGTCTTGTATTCTCATGCGTCTTATGTGCCGGGAAAATACGATAATTGAAATTCAGTGGTTAATTTAAGCACGGTTAACTTGCATCATTACCGTCAGTCATATCTAGATTGACTAGATGATGTGACAAACCTGTGTGGGCCATTGAACGCAGGAGTTGTGGGGGGACTTGAACCTCCATCTGCTAATCTTAAGGAACGATCTATCTAGCTGCGCTGTGCAGCCCTTTTGGGTTTAGCGCTTATGATTATAATTTAGCTACTCTAGCCTAACCACATTGGCAATGTGCAGCATTGATACTTCAAACCAGGACTCCTTAAAGCTTAAAGCAAAATATTTAAAGCAACAATTTTAATTCCTGTATTTTGACTACTTTATAGGGACCTAGCTTTAATAAATCAGCTCATTGAGACTTAAAATACACAATTTTGAAAATTTATGTAATGCTGATGCATTCATAAAACAAAGTCGTCTTTTTTTTTAAGTATGTAAATATAATATGGTAGTCCCCTTGTATCCGTGGGTGATGCCTTCCAAGAACTACCATGGATGTCAGAAACTCTGGATAGTAGTGAACACTATACAGTAGTGTCCTGGTAACCATGGGTGATACCTTCCAAGAACTACCATGGATGTCAGAAACTCTGGATAGTAGTGAACACTATACAGTAGTGTCCTGGTATCCATGGGTGATACCTTCCAAGAACTACCATGGATGTCAGAAACTCTGGATAGTAGTGAACACTATACAGTAGTGTCCTGGTAACCATGGATGATACCTTCCAAGAACTACCATGGGTGTCAGAAACTCTGGATAGTAGTGAACACTATACAGTAGTGTCCTGGTAACCATGGGTGATACCTTCCAAGAACTACCATGGATGTCAGAAACTCTGGATAGTAGTGAACACTATACAGTAGTGTCCTGGTAACCATGGATGATACCTTCCAAGAACTACCATGGATGTCAGAAACTCTGGATAGTAGTGAACACTATACAGTAGTGTCCTGGTAACCATGGATGATACCTTCGAAGAACTACCATGGATGTCAGAAACTCTGGATAGTAGTGAACACTATACAGTAGTGTCCTGGTAACCATGGATGATACCTTCCAAGAACTACCATGGATGTCAGAAACTCTGGATAGTAGTGAACACTATACAGTAGTGTCCTGGTAACCATGGATGATACCTTCCAAGAACTACCATGGATGTCAGAAACTCTGGATAGTAGTGAACACTATACAGTAGTGTCCTGGTAACCATGGATGATACCTTCCAAGAACTACCATGGATGACAGAAACCCTAGATAGTAGTGAACACTATACAGTAGTGTCCTGGTAACCATGGATGATACCTTCCAAGAACTACCATGGATGTCAGAAACTTTGGATAGTAGTGAACACTATACAGTAGTGTCCTGGTATCTGTGGGTGATACCTTCCAAGAACTACCATGGATGTCAGAAACTCTGGATAGTAGAGAACACTATACAGTAGTGTCCTGGTAACCATGGATGATACCTTCCAAGAACTACCATGGATGTCAGAAACTCTGGATAGTAGAGAACACTATACAGTAGTGTCCTGGTAACCATGGATGATACCTTCCAAGAACTACCATGGATATCAGAAACTCTGGATAGTAGTGAACACTATACAGTAGTGTCCTGGTAACCATGGATGATACCTTCCAAGAACTACCATGGATGTCAGAAACTTTGGATAGTAGTGAACACTATACAGTAGTGTCCTGGTATCTGTGGGTGATACCTTCCAAGAACTACCATGGATGTCAGAAACTCTTGATAGTAGTGAACACTATACAGTAGTGTCCTGGTATCTGTGGGTGATACCTTCCAAGAACTACCATGGATGTCAGAAACTCTGGATAGTAGAGAACACTATACAGTAGTGTCCTGGTATCCATGGATGATACCTTCCAAGAACTACCATGGATGTCAGAAACTTTGGATAGTAGAGAACACTATACAGTAGTGTCCTGGTATCTGTGGGTGATACCTTCCAAGAACTACCATGGATGTCAGAAACTCTTGATAGTAGTGAACACTATACAGTAGTGTCCTGGTATCAGTGGGTGATACCTTCCAAGAACTACCATGGATGTCAGAAACTCTGGATAGTAGAGAACACTATACAGTAGTGTCCTGGTAACCATGGATGATACCTTCCAAGAACTACCATGGATATCAGAAACTCTGGATAGTAGTGAACACTATACAGTAGTGTCCTGGTAACCATGGATGATACCTTCCAAGAACTACCATGGATGTCAGAAACTTTGGATAGTAGTGAACACTATACAGTAGTGTCCTGGTAACCATGGATGATACCTTCCAAGAACTACCATGGATGTCAGAAACTCTGGATAGTAGTGAACACTATACAGTAGTGTCCTGGTAACCATGGATGATACCTTCCAAGAACTACCATGGATGTCAGAAACTCTGGATAGTAGTGAACACTATACAGTAGTGTCCTGGTAACCATGGATGATACCTTCCAAGAACTACCATGGATGTCAGAAACTCTGGATAGTAGAGAACACTATACAGTAGTGTCCTGGTAACCATGGATGATACCTTCCAAGAACTACCATGGATGTCAGAAACTCTGGATAGTAGTGAACACTATACAGTAGTGTCCTGGTAACCATGGATGATACCTTCCAAGAACTACCATGGATGTCAGAAACTCTGGATAATAGAGAACACTATACAGTAGTGTCCTGGTAACCATGGATGATACCTTCCAAGAACTACCATGGATGTCAGAAACTCTGGATAGTAGTGAACACTATACAGTAGTGTCCTGGTAACCATGGATGATACCTTCCAAGAACTACCATGGATGTCAGAAACTCTGGATAGTAGTGAACACTATACAGTAGTGTCCTGGTATCTGTGGGTGATACCTTCCAAGAACTACCATGGATGTCAGAAACTTTGGATAGTAGTGAACACTATACAGTAGTGTCCTGGTATCTGTGGGTGATACCTTCCAAGAACTACCATGGATGTCAGAAACTCTGGATAGTAGAGAACACTATACAGTAGTGTCCTGGTAACCATGGATGATACCTTCCAAGAACTACCATGGATGTCAGAAACTCTGGATAGTAGAGAACACTATACAGTAGTGTCCTGGTAACCATGGATGATACCTTCCAAGAACTACCATGGATGTCAGAAACTCTGGATAGTAGTGAACACTATACAGTAGTGTCCTGGTATCTGTGGGTGATACCTTCCAAGAACTACCATGGATGTCAGAAACTCTGGATAGTAGTGAACACTATACAGTAGTGTCCTGGTAACCATGGATGATACCTTCCAAGAACTACCATGGATGTCAGAAACTCTGGATAGTAGTGAACACTATACAGTAGTGTCCTGGTATCTGTGGGTGATACCTTCCAAGAACTACCATGGATGTCAGAAACTCTGGATAGTAGTGAACACTATACAGTAGTGTCCTGGTAACCATGGATGATACCTTCCAAGAACTTCCATGGATGTCAGAAACTCTGGATAGTAGTGAACACTATACAGTAGTGTCCTGGTAACCATGGATGATACCTTCCAAGAACTACCATGGATGTCAGAAACTCTGGATAGTAGTGAACACTATACAGTAGTGTCCTGGTAACCATGGATGATACCTTCCAAGAACTACCATGGATGTCAGAAACCCTAGATAGTAGTGAACACTACACAGTAGTGTCCTGGTATCCATGGGTGATACCTTCCAAGAACTACCATGGATGACAGAAACCCTAGATAGTAGTGAACACTACACAGTAGTGTCCTGGTATCCATGGGTGATACCTTCCAAGGACTACCATAGATGTCAGAAACCCTGGATAGTAGTGAACACTATATATATACAAGTAATTTGGGTTTACATATATAGCTATGATAAAGTATAATTGATAAATCACACACAATAAGTGGAGAATTATCACTTTTTCAGTGATGGGAAGAACTTGACAACTTCTCTTAGACTTTGAACAACTGTCACCATCACTACTTATGTGCTTTGTACCCATTATTATTAAGCAAAATTAAGGCTTATTTTCAGGCCATGGTAAACCACGGATAACTGAAGCCATGGATACGGGGGTCCTACTATATGTGCAGGTGTATGCATGTTAAACTTAGAGGCGACAGGTGACACATACAATAATAAAAATCCGTCATGGATGAGTTGACGGACATCGACAGCAACGACGCTCAATTTTCGTGCCTTTACACACACCATGAATCCAGTATAGTGTTGAAAAAAATTTGTTGCTTTTCGAGGTAACGAACAAGGAACCGAACATTTCGAATGCGTCCAAGTTCATGTGAGTTTTTCAGTTTAGTATCAATATTTAAAGCAGTTCGAACTTATTTTAACATGTCAAGAAATATTCCGTACGCAGCGAATTTCATTAAGATTCTGTAGATGTTCTGTTCGTAAATAAAGTAGGTCTTTTGTGATATACAATAATTTCAAAACCTTTTTGAAAAAATTTCAGCTGGTCAGCACATTTTTATTATATATAACAAGCTTTCAAAATAAAATTTAAATAACTGTCTTGTTTTAGTACAGTTTCCTCTTATATTCTGTAACTTGTACAAGACATGTATAATACTAAGTCATGGAAGAGATGTACAATACTACAGAGGTAGTACAAGGCATGTACAATACATAAGTAGTACAAGATATGTACAGCACTACATAAGAAGTGTTGTACAAGTAGTACAAGACATGTACAACACTACATAAGTACAAGACATGTACAACACAAGTCATACAATGTACAACACTACATAACTAGTACAAAACATTTATAACGCTACAGAGGTAGTACAAGGCATGTACAGCAGTACATAATATATTTCTACCAGTACATGTACAAGGTATACAGAGCACAGCTGACATGAATGACATACTACTATGTAGAAAGCTGCTTGTTATGGATTACCTGGAGAGAGTTCCGGGGGTCAACGCCCCCGCGGCCTGGTCTGTGACCAGGCCTCCTTAGGTCAGTGTCCCAGGATGCGACCCACACCAGTCGACTAACACCCAGGTACTCATTTTACTGATGGGGAACATAGACAACAGGTGGAAAGAAACACGTCCAATTTTTCTACTCTGGCTGGGAATCGAACCCAGGTCCTCACCGTGTGAAGCGAGAGCGTTAACCACCAGGCCACCAGAGCCATTTCCTGCAAATTAGGTCAATTTTGTCCCAGGATGCAACCCACACCAGTCCACTAACACCCAGGATGTGACCCACACCAGTCCACTAACACCCAGGATGCGACTCACACCAGTCCACTAACACCCAGGTACCTATTTTACTGATGGGTAAATATGGATGTGTTTTCTTACACACTCAATGTTTCCATCCTTGCTGGGGATTGAACCCAGACCCTCAGTGTGTGAAGCGAGAGCTTTGTCTACCAAGCCACGGGCTACTGTGTACAAGACTATGTATAACACAAGTCATACATGTACAACACTACATAACTAGTACATGTACAACAGTAGTGCCCTCAACATGCTCAATGTACAACAAACAAATGCATAATCAATGCTGGAGACAGCAGAGGTAAGTACACCAGGGGCTGTACAAGGTCAGTCAGTACCATTATTACAACACCAAACCAAAATGTGCAAAATGCTGAATCCTGCCTCATTTTAGGGCCTAAAATGACAAGAAAGGATCGCAGAAGGGAATGACACCCTCACAGCACTCACAGAGACACACAAACATGAGATATGTTGTGGACAGCCATTTTTTTTTCAATGAACTGAGCATATCCCACCAAGGCAGGGTGACCTAAAAAGAAAAACCAAAGCTTTTTTTTTTTTTTAAATTTAGTAATTTATACAGGAGGAGGAGTTACTAGCCCCTTGCTCCCGGCATTTTCATCACCTCTTACGACACGCATGGCTTATGGAGGAAGAATTCTTTTCCATTTCCCATGGAGGTAAGAGGAAATAAAGAAGAACAAGAACTATTAAGAAAATAGAAGAAAACCCAGATAGGTGTATAAATATATGTGTGTACATGCATGTGTAGTGTGACCTAAGTGTAAGTGGAAGACATACCTCGTATCCTGTGTGTTTATTATTTATTTTTTTTATTATCACACTGGCCGATTCCCACCAAGGCAGGGTGGCCCGAAAAAGAAAAACTTTCACCATCATTCACTCCATCACTGTCTTGCCAGAAGGGTGCTTTATACTACAGTTTTTAAACTGCAACATTAACACCCCTCCTTCAGAGTGCAGGCACTGTACTTCCCATCTCCAGGACTCAAGTCCGGCCTGCCGGTTTCCCTGAACCCCTTCATAAATGTTTATGTAACAAAAAAGACACCAGCAATCCTACCATCATGTAAAACAATTACAGGTTTCTGTTTAACGCTCATTTGGCAGAATGGTAGTACCTCCCTGGGTGGTTGTTGTCTACCAACCTACTACCACAGGATGGTAGTACCTCCCTGGGTGGTTGTTGTCTACCAACCTACTACCACAGGATGGTAGTACCTCCCTGGGTGGTTGTCTACCAACCTACTACCACAGGATGGTAGTACCTCCCTGGGTGGTTGTTGTCTACCAACCTACTACCACAGGATGGTAGTATCTCCCTGGGTGGTTGTAGTCTACCAACCTACTACCACAGGATGGTAGTACCTCCCTGGGTGGTTGTTGTCTACCAATCTACTACCACAGGACGGTAGTACCTCCCTGGGTGGTTGTTGTCTCCCAACCTACTACCACAGGATGGTAGTACCTCCCTGGGTGGTTGTTGTCTACCAACATACTACCACAGGATGGTAGGTCCTCCCTGGGTGGTTGTTGTCTACCAACCTACTACCACAGGATGGTAGTACCTCCCTGGGTGGTTGTTGTCTACCAACCTACTACCACAGGACGGTAGTACCTCCCTGGGTGGTTGTTGTATACCAACCTACTACCACAGGATGGTAGTACCTCCCTGGGTGGTTGCTGTCTACCAATCTACTACCACAGGATGGTAGTACCTCCCTGGGTGGTTGTTGTCTACCAACCTACTACCACAGGACGGTAGTACGTCCCTGGGTGGTTGCTGTCTACCAACCTACTACCACAGGATGGTAGTACCTCCCTGGGTGGTTGTCTACCAACCTACTACCACAGGATGGTAGTACCTCCCTGGGTGGTTGTTGTCTACCAACCTACTAGCACAGGATGGTAGTACCTCCCTGGGTGGTTGTCTACCAACCTACTACCACAGGATGATAGTACCTCCCTGGGTGGTTGTTGTCTACCAACCTACTACCACAGGACGGTAGTACGTCCCTGGGTGGTTGTCTACCAACCTACTACCACAGGATGGTAGTACCTCCCTGGGTGGTTGCTGTCTACCAACCTACTACCACAGGATGGTAGTACCTCCCTGGGTGGTTGTTGTCTACCAACCTACTACCACAGAATGGTAGTACCTCCCTGGGTGGTTGCTGTCTACCAACCTACTACCACAGGATGGTAGTACCTCCCTGGGTGGTTGCTGTCTACCAACCTACTACCACAGGATGGTAGTACCTCCCTGGGTGGTTGTTGTCTACCAACCTACTACCACAGGAGGGTAGTACCTCCCTGGGTGGTTGTCTACCAACCTACTACCACAGGATGGTAGTACCTCCCTGGGTGGTTGTTGTCTACCAACCTACTACCACAGGATGGCAGTACCTCCCTGGGTGGTTGTTGTCTACCAACCTACTACCACAGGATGGTAGTACCTCCCTGGGTGGTTGTTGTCTACCAACCTACTACCACAGGATGGTAGTACCTCCCTGGGTGGTGGTTGTCTACCAACCTACTACCACAGGATGGTAGTACCTCCCTGGGTGGTTGTTGTCTACCAACCTACTACCACAGGATGGTAGTACCTCCCTGGGTGGTTGTTGTCTACCAACCTACTACCACAGGATGGTAGTACCTCCCTGGTGGTTGTTGTCTACCAACCTACTACCACAGGATGGTAGTACCTCCCTGGGTGGTTGTTGTCTACCAACCTACTACCACAGGATGGTAGTACCTCCCTGGGTGGTTGTTGTCTACCAACCTACTACCACAGGATGGTAGTACCTCCCTGGGTGGTTGTTGTCTACCAACCTACTACCACAGGATGGTAGTACCTCCCTGGGTGGTTGTTGTCTACCAACCTACTACCACAGGATGGTAGTACCTCCCTGGGTGGTTGTTGTCTACCAACCTACTACCACAGGATGGTAGTACCTCCCTGGGTGGTTGTTGTCTACCAACCTACTACCACAGGATGGTAGTACCTCCCTGGGTGGTTGTTGTCTACCAACCTACTACCACAGGATGGTAGTACCTCCCTGGGTGGTTGTTGTCTACCAACCTACTACCACAGGATGGTAGTACCTCCCTGGGTGGTTGTTGTCTACCAACCTACTACCACAGGATGGTAGTACCTCCCTGGGTGGTTGCAAAAACTACAAGTGTAGTTATAATACATATAACAGGTCACAGGGAAGCCTAGGCCTATCTAAACAGTAAATCCTGCTTCAAATATTCAAGCATTCATAGCTTAAAATAACAAAGGATTGCAGAAAGGAATGTCACCTTCACAGCACTCACAGAGACACCAGGAATGTTTTCCACTGTGAAAAAACTGCATGTATACTTGTTATAGATATAACAGGTCACAGTAGGCTTATGCAAACAGTAAATCCTTGTAATATCACAGGTCACAGTAGGCTTATGCAAACAGTAAATCCTTGTAATATCACAGGTCACAGTAGGCTTATGCAAACAGTAAATCCTTGTAATATCACAGGTCACAGTAGGCTTATGCAAACAGTAAATCCTTGTAATATCACAGGTCATAGTAGGCTTATGCAAACAGTAAATCCTTGTAATATCACAGGTCACAGTAGGCTTATGCAAACAGTAAATCCTTGTAATGTCACAGGTCACAGTAGGCTTATGCAAACAGTAAATCCTTGTAATATCACAGGTCACAGTAGGCTTATGCAAACAGTAAATCCTTGTAATATCACAGGTCACAGTAGGCCTATGCAAACAGTAAATCCTTGTAATATCACAGGTCACGGTAGGCCTATGCAAACAGTAAATCCTTGTAATATCACAGGTCACAGTAGGCCTATGCAAACAGTAAATCCTTGTAATATCACAGGTCACGGTAGGCTTATGCAAACAGTAAATCCTTGTAATATCACAGGTCACGGTAGGCTTATGCAAACAGTAAATCCTTGTAATATCACAATTCACAGTAGGCCTATGCAAACAGTAAATCCTTGTAATATCACAGGTCACGGTAGGCCTATGCAAACAGTAAATCCTTGTAATATCACAGGTCATGGTAGTCCTATGCAAACAGTAAATCCTTGTAATATCACAGGTCACAGTAGGCCTATGCAAACAGTAAATCCTTGTAATGTCACAGGTCACAGTAGGCCTATGCAAACAGTAAATCCTTGTAATATCTCAGGTCACAGTAGGCCTATGCAAACAGCAAATCCTTATATCACAGGTCACAGTAGGCCTATGCAAACAGTAAATCCTTGTAATATCACAGGTCACAGTAGGCCTATTCAAACAGTAAATCCTTGTAATATCACAGGTCACAGTAGGCCTATGCAAACAGTAAATCCTTGTAATATCACAGGTCACAGTAGGCCTATGCAAACAGTAAATCCTTGTAATATCACAGGTCACAGTAGGCCTATGCAAACAGTAAATCCTTGTAATATCACAGGTCACAGTAGGCCTATGCAAACAGTAAATCCTTGTAATATCACAGGTCACAGGCCTATACAAACAGTAAATCCTTGTAATATCACAGGTCACAGTAGGCCTATGCAAACAGTAAATCCTTGTAATATCACAGGTCACAGTAGGCCTATGCAAACAGTAAATCCTTGTAATATCACAGGTCACAGTAGGCCTATGCAAACAGTAAATCCTTGTAATATCACAGGTCACAGTAGGCCTATGCAAACAGCAAATCCTTGTAATATCACAGGTCACAGTAGGCCTATGCAAACAGTAAATCCTTGTAATATCACAGGTCACAGTAGGCCTATGTAAACAGTAAATCCTTGTAATATCACAGGTCACAGTAGGCCTATGCAAACAGTAAATCCTTGTAATATCACAGGTCACAGTAGGCCTATGCAAACAGTAAATCCTTGTAATATCACAGGTCACAGTAGGCCTATGCAAACAGTAAATCCTTGTAATATCACAGGTCACAGTAGGCCTATGCAAACAGCAAATCCTTGTAATATCACAGTTCACAGTAGGCCTATGCAAACAGTAAATTCTTGTAATATCACAGGTCACAGTAGGCCTATGCAAACAGTAAATCCTTGTAATGTCACAGGTCACAGTAGGCCTATGCAAACAGTAAATCCTTGTAATATCACAGGTCACAGTAGGCCTATGCAAACAGTAAATCCTTGTAATATCACAGGTCACAGTAGGCCTATGCAAACAGTAAATCCTTGTAATATCACAGGTCACAGTAGGCTTATGCAAACTAAATCCTTGTAATATCACAGGTCACAGTAGGCCTATGCAAACAGTAAATCCTTGTAATATCACAGGTCACAGTAGGCCTATGCAAACAGTAAATCCTTGTAATATCACAGGTCACAGTAGGCCTATGCAAACAGCAAATCCTTGTAATATCACAGTTCACAGTAGGCCTATGCAAACAGTAAATTCTTGTAATATCACAGGTCACAGTAGGCCTATGCAAACAGTAAATCCTTGTAATGTCACAGGTCACAGTAGGCCTATGCAAACAGTAAATCCTTGTAATATCACAGGTCACAGTAGGCCTATGCAAACAGTAAATCCTTGTAATATCACAGGTCACAGTAGGCCTATGCAAACAGTAAATCCTTGTAATATCACAGGTCACAGTAGGCTTATGCAAACAGTAAATCCTTGTAATATCACAGGTCACAGTAGGCCTATGCAAACAGTAAATCCTGTAATATCACAGGTCACAGTAGGCCTATGCAAACAGTAAATCCTTGTAATATCACAGGTCACAGTAGGCCTATGCAAACAGTAAATCCTTGTAATATCACAGGTCACAGTAGGCTTATGCAAACTAAATCCTTGTAATATCACAGGTCACAGTAGGCCTATGCAAACAGTAAATCCTTGTAATATCACAGGTCACAGTAGGCCTATGCAAACAGTAAATCCTTGTAATATCACAGGTCACAGTAGGCTTATGCAAACTAAATCCTTGTAATATCACAGGTCACAGTAGGCCTATGCAAACAGTAAATCCTTGTAATATCACAGGTCACAGTAGGCCTATGCAAACAGTAAATCCTTGTAATATCACAGGTCACAGTAGGCCTATGCAAACAGTAAATCCTTGTAATATCACAGGTCACAGTAGGCCTATGCAAACAGTAAATCCTTGTAATATCACAGGTCACAGTAGGCTTATGCAAACTAAATCCTTGTAATATCACAGGTCACAGTAGGCCTATGCAAACAGTAAATCCTTGTAATATCACAGGTCACAGTAGGCCTATGCAAACAGTAAATCCTTGTAATATCACAGGTCACAGTAGGCCTATGCAAACAGTAAATCCTTGTAATATCACAGGTCACAGTAGGCCTATGCAAACAGTAAATCCCATATAATTATAATGAGAAGGATTTACTTAATAAAAGTCCTGTGAATATAATGATTTTATTGCAATAGTAATACAAGAAAGTACTCAGGTGAGTACCTTTACCAGAGCGATGTTTCGCTCGTCGGCGTCGTCAGTCACTAGACAGTGGGAGATGAGGGGGGTCAGTCCCTCAGCCTTGGCAGGTGTTCACCGGCCTAACATGAGCCAGGTGGTTAGAAGGTGTCTAGGTTTGTTAGACAGGTGTCTAGGTTTGTTAGACAGGTGTCTAGGTGGTTAGACAGGTGTCTAGGTAGCTAGGTGTCTAGGTGGTTAAACAGGTGTCTTGAACCTAACTGAACACTACCATAGGCCTATTGCCAATAACAGCAGGTCTACTGGCCCATACTAGACAGGTCACTCAAAAACCCATCACAAAACCCATGAAAAATATCACAGTAGGCCTATTGACCTATGGATAGGCCTACAAACTTATTAAAAACAGACTAGGCATATCACTTAAGGCTGAATATTTGTAACTTAGGCCTATGAGAGATTTTCAGAAGTATTTTTTAACTTCTCCACGGCAGGACTGTGTCCCAGACGGCTTATACCAGCTTTGACCTCTTCCTTGACCTCCTGCTGACCCTCCTTCTTCAAATACTCCTTGAGTTCTAGTATACCAGATGTCCTCAGGTCTTTAGAGGACTGTGCTAGTACTAGGCTGCCTGGTACTGTCCTCATTTGGACTCCTGGTACTGGGAAGTAGTCCTCTTCTTCACTATCAAGTGTGGTCTGCAATGAAGGACTCTGTTGAAGATCTACTCCGGGTTCTACTCCAGTGGCAACCCTAATCCTAGGGACATCCGAAGGACTCCCTGGAGGTACTACTTCAGTTGGGAAGGATGTCTTAGTAGCATCTGGAGTGGTAACACCATCTTCCTCCAGTACTGTAAACTCTGGACAGGTCAAACTCACTCTGTTAGTAGCCATTAGACTATCTGTTGGACGGGATAGTTTCCTGAGATGAACTGCTGAGGTGTCTTGCTCTGGGTCTTGGGACTCTTTACACACTGGGGACTCGCTGGAACTGTTGGAGTCCAAAGACTTGGACCGCGTCTTGAGGCTTCCAGAGCTACTGGAGTGTCTGTCACTGCTGAGGAAGTTGGTCACAGCAAGGGGCTCATCGCTCTCGGTGCTGTTGACCGATTCAAAAGATGGTCTCTTGAAGGACCAGTCTTCTGACCCCTTTGAAATGTCAGTCACTGTCAGCAGGAAGCTGTGAGACTGAGAGTGTCTCTTTTTGTCCCGTGATTCACTGGCTGTCAGGATAGCATGTATCTGCTCCTCTGTGATGTATCCATCCACCTGTTTGTTGTCTTCCAGCTCCTGTTCCTGTTGGATGTTACGATACATGTGTGTAACGGGCCTGTTGCTTTGTGGTATGTCGTGATTTGGGGATTTGGCCCTGACTCTTGTCTTTTCAGGGATGGAAGGCGCTGGCTCCTGGTCCCTGGAACTGTTAGAAGCCCTACTGTAGGTACTGCACCGTGCTTCACCATTACTATGTAGCTTTTCACGACGCAGTACGATAGTGACATCTGGGCTGAGAGAACGTCTATCTTCCTTGACACTATCTGTGACATCAGTGCTGAGACAAGAGCTATCTTGCTTGACACTGTCTACAATATCAGTGCTGACAGAATGGCTATCTTGCTTGACACTGTCACCAGTATCAGGTCTTAAGTCCTTCTCTGTCTCCAACACATCAGACTGTAAGACAAATATGTTAGCATCCTTCACTGCAGTTATAGCTGCTGTTTCAGTGAGTGCTGTTTGAACTGCATCATATCCCCTTGCAGTGTCTGCTGGCTGTTGGCTGACGTTCACGAGCGCTTCAGCAGACTCTCTTTCTAGGTCGTCAGGGCCTTTCTTGGCCCTCTCTTTACTCTTCTTGACCTGGAGAAGAGAGAAAGTACTTCCCTTTCGCTTCCTTTCTTTACCATCTTTAGAATCCTTATCCTCCTTCTTATTTACTGACAATTTACTCTTAAAAAGTTTAAATTTTGACTTCTTTTCTGAGCTTTCAGAATCACTCTTTGAGGACGAGTTGGTACTCTTGGTACTCTCATTAGTACTCGCTCTGCCTCTGAAGGGACTACGAGGAGGTGTGGCACTCTCCGAGGTCTTAATATCCTGCTCTACATAAGCCTTCAAGGCTTCACCTGGGAAGGCTCCAGTGGAGGGTTCCGAGGCTCCTCTACAAGGTTTCACATTCTGGGTAGAGTTATCATCTGAAAACTCGCAGCAGAGTTCTTCGTTATCGTTATTTTTCTGTTTATCGTTATCGTTATCGTTATTTTGCCACCTAGAAGGGAGTGAGAGAGATGAAGAATTGCTTGCTGGTGGTGGGTGGGATTCCTGTCTCCTGACAGTGCTGGCTGACACTGTAGCACTACTGACAGCACTAGCTGACACTGTGGGAATGCTGTTACCACTAGGTGACACCATGGTACTACTGACAGCACTAAGTGACACTGTCGCACTACTGACAGCACTGGCTGACACCGTTGCAGTACTGCCAGCACTAGCTGACACTGAGGCACTACTGCAGCACTAGCTGACACAGAGACACTACTGGCAACACTAGCTGACACTGAGGCACTACTGGCAGCACTAGCTGACACCGAGGAACTACTTATCACTTCTGGAGACAGCAGTGGACTCATCAAAAGGGGACCTGAATCCAGCTCTCTCTTATTCAATCCTATATTAATGCCCTCAGGAGGACCCTGGAGCTGTACCTCAACTCTGGATTGACTCCCTGAAGGTACTGACGCAGGATCATGACCCTGTTCAAATTCTGCAAATTCTGTCTCATCACTGGAACGATCCACGGATCTTGTCAGCTCGGATGAGGATACAGGAAAGGCCGTATCATCATCAGGATCACTGATCCTATCCACACTTCCTGTTATTCCCTGTCTGTCATCCCTGCTTACCGTTTGCTGGCTAATCTGTTGTGCTCTAACGGCTGGAACAATGGCTATCGCTACAATAGGATCGACCTCGATAGCCTCCACGTCCACACTGTACTTGATTTCACGGCTGACAGCATGATGGACCCTGATATCTTTATCAACCTTCCGTTTACCTTCAACGGACGATCCTGTTTGTCCGGAGACACGTAACGTATTACTCCTCACTGCGTCAACAATCGCTCCCGTTTCTCTCACCGGAACAGATAACACCTCACTATTTGCAACGGTAGGGCCCTCAACAGATTTCGTTAGGGCATGGACGCTCCTAGACAGAGGTATGCTAGGTGATGGTGACCTCTTTCTAGGTGAGGGACTCCTACTGATACCTGCTGACAGCTGAGGTTGGCTGATATCCGTTCGGTTGAGAAGGCTACTGTTGTTCAACGGGATAAACGGCCGTTTCTGTGGCCGTTTACAAATGGCAGGGTGTCCCTCCTGTCCCCCACTGCTGTCTAACCTCTCTATTTCGTCTCTTTTCTGGACCTTCTTCAGTTTAACACCGAATATTTCTCCGGCTTCCAGCGTTCTGTTAGATTGTTGTGAACTTTCAACAGTCTGTTTTTTCACTGTTTTGAGCTTGACCTGACCTGGGAACGGTACTGGTTTAGAACCTATGTCGTCTTGATCCGAGGAACTGGAGGATGTGTCTTCTCTTACCTGAAATAATATAAATTATAAACTAGGAACACATACACTGTGGTGTATATCTCAGTGTATATACACTGAGAGATGTATATCTCACTGTATATACACTGAGAGGTGTATATCTCAGTGTATATACACTGAGAGATGTATATCTCACTGTATATACACTGAGAGGTGTATATCTCAGTGTATATACACTGAGAGATGTATATCTTACTGTATAGACACTGAGAGGTGTATATCCCACTATATACACACTGAGAGAGGTGTATATCCCACTATATACACACAGAGGTGTATATCCCACTATATACACACAGAGGTGTATATCCCACCATACACACACCAAAACATACATAACTCACCTCTTTATGAAGAGTCTTGGTACTCTTAAGTTTAATCGCGGCTATATTAACGCCATACAGAGGACCAGCCACTGGTACCCTCAAGATTTTCTTGGGTTTGATGAGCTGAGGTTCCTCCTGGGGTTCCAGCACCTGAGGTTCCAGCACCTGAGATTCCTCTTCCCCAGAAGTGCTGGAGCTGACGTCCTGGCCTGACACTCTCCCTCCTGGCAAGGTTGCTGACTTCTGTCAGTTAAAAAATAGGTTAACTGTATATAGTGGAACTTATAAAAGAAATGTATATAGTGGAACTCTATAAGATATAACCTGGGTAGCAACAGGAAGGAAAAAAATGGCTGACAGGAAATAACAGAAATCGTACACCAACTCCAGTCACTTCTGGAGTGGAGTCACAGTCAATGGCCTCCACTCCAAAACACAGATATTAGTGCCTGGAAAAAAGACCCAGGCCCGGTGGCCTGGTGGGTAAAGCTCCCGCTTCACACACGGAGAGCCCGGGTTCGATTCCCGGCGGGTGGAAACATTTCGACACGTTTCCTTACACCTATTGTCCTGTTCACCTAGCAGCAAATAGGTACCTGGGTGTTAGTCGACTGGTGTGGGTCGCATCCTGGGGGACAAGATTAAGGACCCCAATGGAAATAAGTTAGACAGTCCTCGATGACGCACTGACTTTCTTGGGTTATCCTGGGTGGCTAACCCTCCGGGGTTAAAAATCCGAACGAAATCTTATCTTATACCATCAATACAATGACACTCATCTTTGGAAATATACAGAGTCTAAAGTCAGCAATGAACAACAAAATGCCTTTCATCTGTGGACTGTTTAAAGAGTCAAACGCAATGTTTGCGGTATTCACAGAGACCCACATAAAGCATACCCCCGGCCGGGATTGAACCCGCGGTCATAGAGTCTCAAAACTCCAGCCCGTCGCGCTAGCCACTAGACTAGACGGGCTGGAGTTTTGAGACTCTATGACCGCGGGTTCAATCCCGGCCGGGGGTATGGTTTATTTGCAATCGTGTCATTACGATTTCTTAACCCACATAAAGGATCACTTGGACGATGAAATATGGATGTGACAGAGTGAACAGGCAAACGGGAGGGAGGCTGGTTGGCCTGTACGTCACAGTCGCTGATTTGCTCACAACTACTAAATACCTCAAATGATGTTGAAGTCTTGGCATTAAAGATCGAGAACCAAAACATAGTCATCGTGGTTGTATACAAGCCTCCGGTTGCAACGTCCCAATAATTCCAGGAACGAATTATGAAAATCGACCACTGTCTGGAAAATCTTCCAGCTCCTGCCCTCAACATCTTGCTCCTGGGGGATTTCAACCTAAGACACACAAAATGGTGGAATGTAGCAAATAATGCTGTATTAGAGATAACGACAATCTGATACGTAATATAACAGTATCAAAGACAACATAACAGAGGTACAGACATGTACACACAGGGCTCCTGACCAGCAAAATGTGATCAGTGATGAATGCGTCTTCACAAAATTCAACTTCATTAACAAAAACATACAAAGGGAACAAGTCAACTATGTCCTATCTGAAAAAAACAGTTTGGGAAGATTCCTAAACAAAACGGATCAGACCTCAGCCTTGAAAAAATAACTCCTGTGGCTCTTGAGAACTGCTCAAGGCACTCCATTACGAAATAGAAAGAGAAGATTAAACCATGAAAGAGGAGGAATTCCCTTACACAGGCAAAAGCGAAGAACCACAGAGCTGCTGAGAAGGCCATATAATCTGAAACGTAGAGGAGACACTGGACAAGATAATCCAACAAGGAACTTAAGCTAGAGGGACTACATGGTCAAGAATCGCGGAAGAACTAAAATCCCATAAATGAAATGAATAAAAAAAACATATATTTTTCCCTGTGCTGCCAAGATCGAAGTCTAAACAACATCAGTATTGGGCCCCCTACTTAAACCAATGGGTCCTACACAGATGATAGCAGTGTCCGGGCCCCGACTGTTTCAATGCCTCCCAGCATACATAAGGGGAATCACCAATAGACCCCTGGTTGTCTTCAAGACCCCTGACTGTCTTCAAGACCCCTGGCTGTCTTCAAGACCCCTGGCTGTCTTCAAGACCCCTGGCTGTCTTCAAGAACCATGGCTTTCTTCAAGACCCTGACTGTCTTCAAGACCCCTGGCTGTCTTCAAGACCCCTGTCTGTCTTCAAGACCCCTGGCTGTCTTCAAGACCCCTGGCTGTCTTCAAGACCCCTGTCTGTTCTTCAAGACCCCTGGCTGTCTTCAAGACCCCTGCTGTCTTCAAGACCCCCTGACTGCCTTCAAGAACCATGCTTCTTCAAGACCCTGACTGTCTTCAAGAACCCCTGGCTTGTCTTCAAGACCCCTGTCTGTCTTCAAGACCCCTGGCTGTCTTCAAGACCCCTTGCTTTCTTCAAGACCCCTGGCTGTCTTCAAGACCCCTGACTGTCTTCAAGACCCCTGTCTGTCTTCAAGACCCCTGGCTGTCTTCAAGACCCCTGGCTGTC
Organism: Cherax quadricarinatus; assembly: GCF_026875155.1. Taxonomy (NCBI): domain Eukaryota; kingdom Metazoa; phylum Arthropoda; class Malacostraca; order Decapoda; family Parastacidae; genus Cherax; species Cherax quadricarinatus. The sequence continues at coordinate 16,610,331 of NC_069496.1, forward strand.
TTCAAGACCCCTGGCTGTCTTCAAGACCCCTGACTGTCTTCAAGACCCCTGGCTGTCTTCAAGACCCCTGTCTGTCTTCAAGATCCCTGGCTTTCTTCAAGACCCCCCTGGCTGTCTTCAAGACCCCCTGACTGTATTCAAGACCCCCTGGCTGTCTTCAAGACCCCTGACTGTCTTCAAGACCCCTGACTGTCTTCAAGACCCCTGGCTGTCTTCAAGACCCCTGGTTGTCTTCAAGACCCCTGGCTGTCTTCAAGACCCCTGTCTGTCTTCAAGACCCCTGGTTGTCTTCAAGACCCCTAGCTTTCTTCAAGACCCCTGGCTGTCTTCAAGACCCCTGACTGTCTTCAAGACCCCTGACTGTCTTCAAGACCCCTGACTGTCTTCAAGACCCCTGCTGTCTTCAAGACCCCTGACTGTCTTCAAGACCCCTGGTTGTCTTCAAGATCCCTGGCTGTCTTCAAGACCCCTGGCTGTCTTCAAGACCCCTGGCTGTCTTCAAGACCTCTGACTGTCTTCAAGACTCCTGGCTGTCTAAAGAAGGCACTGGACAAGCACCTAAAGTCAGTACCTGACCAACAGGGCTGTGGTTCCTACGTCAGTTTACGTGCGACCAGCAGTAACAGCCTGGTTGATCAGGCCCTGATCCACCACGAGGCCTGGTCTCAGACCGGGCCACGGGGGCGTTGACCCCTGAAACCCTCTCCAGGTATACTCAGGTATACTCCAGGTATACTCCAAGTACATCGTGGAACTGCATAATAAAGTACTAACTGTATACAGTCTTAAGGGGGCAAAACATACCATTTTTTGAGTACTTGGACTCAAGGAGTGGCAGCCAGGAGTACTAAGAGCATTGTCGGAGCTGGACAAGCGCTCTGGACCCGTAGGGGCATCCTGTCTTACATCCTGTAGGACATCCTGTAGGATCCTCACCCATTTCTCCCTGTCCTCGCTCGTCTCTGCTGCCTGGAGTACAAACACAACACTCAGTAACACCTTACACTCAGTACAGAGTACATGAGACTATATTGAGAGTACATAAGATCACATAAACATGAGTACATATTAGTACATAGTGTACATAAAATGTAAATAGAGTACACAAGTACATAAAAATATATAACAGTACATAAAGTGTACATAAAGACAATATAAGAGTACATAAAAAGTACATAAAGAGTACATAAAAAGTACATAAAGAGTACATAAGATTACAAATAATTCATAGAGTACATAAGAGTAGATAAAGACTATGTAAGAGTACATAAAAGTACATGAAGAGTACATAAAGATTACACAAAAGTACATAAGAGTAATTAAAGAGTACACAGAAGGTACATAAGAGTACATAAAAACTTCATGAGAGTACATAGCAATAAGTAAAGAGTACATAAGAGTACAGTACCTTGCACCTGGTACCCAGCACCTAGCACCCAGTACCTTGCACCCAGCACCTAACACTTAGCACCTAGACCCAGCACCTAGCACCAAGCACCTAGCACCTAGCATCCAGCACCAAGCACCTAGCACCTAGCACCCAGGTTTTTGACGTTGGTGTTTCGCTCTATTTTGTGGCCAGAATTTGTTTTGTACTCTGATGAGGAAATTAAATCTTCATCAGAGTACAAAACAAATTCTGGCCACAAAATAGAGCGAAACACCAACGTCAAAGACCTGGGAGTGATTATGTCGGAGGATCTCACCTTCAAGGACCATAAACATTGTATCAATCGCATCTGCTAGAAAAATGACAGGATGGATAATGAGAACCTTCAAAACTAGGGAGGCCAAGCCCATGATGACACTCTTCAGGTCACTTGTTCTATCTAGGCTGGAATATTGCTGCACACTAACAGCACCTTTCAAGGCAGTGAAATTGCCGACCTAGAAATGTACAGAGAACCTTCACGGCGCGCATAACGGAGATAAAACACCTCAATTATGGGAGCGCTTGAGGTTCCTAAAACTGTATTCCCTGGAACGCAGGCGGGAGAGATACATGATTATATACACCTGGAAAATCCTAGAGGGACTAGTACCGAACTTGCACACGAAAATCACTCACTACGAAAGCAAAAGACTTGGCAGACGATGCAACCATCCCCAATGAAAAGCAGGGGTGTCACTAGCACGTTAAGAGACCATACAATAAGTGTCAGGGGCCCGAGACTGTTCAACTGCCTCCCAGCACACATAAGGGGGATTACCAACAGACCCCTGGCAGTCTTCAAGCTGGCACTGGACAAGCACCTAAAGTCGGTTCCTGACCAGCCGGGCTGTGGCTCGTACGTTGGTTTGCGTGCAGCCAGCAATAACAGCCTGGTTGATCAGGCTCTGATCCACCAGGAGGCCTGGTCACAGACCGGGCCGCGGGGGCGTTGACCCCCGGAACTCCAGCACCTAGCAGCCAGCACCAAGCACCAAGCACCTACCACCTAGCATCCAGCACCAAGCACGTAGCACCTAGTACCCAGCACCCAGCACCTAGCACCCAGCACCTAGCACCCAGCACCTAGCACCTACCAGTTTCACAGAAGGCAGGTTCTTACAGGTCAATTTGAAGGGATAATTCGCCTTCATAATTCCACGTCTCCCAACAGTGACCTGAAGCAAAAAATCCAGGTCCAGGACCCCTTTTGGGCCACTTTGGGGCCCGCTAGGAGACCCCTGTTGTCCACCGGGGTCCTGGTAGTGTCGCTGGGGCTTGTAGTAGGTCAGTAGTCGACCATTTAACGTAAAGTAGTATCGCTTCCAGGTACTGAAGGCCTTCTGTAAGATTAATATTATTATTGTTAATATTATTAACACACACACACACACACACACACACACACACACACACACACACACACACACACACACACACCACACACACACACACACACACACCACACACACACACCCCACAACACACACACACACAGCACACAACACACGTACACACACCACAACCACACACCCACAAACATCAAACACACACAACACACACACCACACACACAGACACACACACAGCAGCACACACACACCACATACACAAACACACACTACAACCACACACACAACCATACACAACAACACACAACACACATAACACACACACAACACAAAACACACAGAAAACATACATCACAACTACACACCCACACACATCACACACAACACCACACACACACCACACATCACACACACATAACATAACCACAACACAACCACACACACAGCAC
>NC_069496.1:16616059-16733559 GCF_026875155.1 Cherax quadricarinatus
TAACAAGGGACACAGTTGGGAATTTGAAGCACAAGATCCAGGGTGTTAGGAAGTATTTCTTCAGCCACAGAGTAGTCAGTAAGTGGAATAGTTTGGGAAGCGATGTAGGGGAGGCGGACCCATACATAGCTTTAAGCGAGGTACGATAAAGCCACGGGCTCCAGGGAGTGACCTATAGCGACATGAAGAGGGGGGCCCGGGGCTGGGACCCCCCCCCCGAAAACCTAAACTAGTGAGTACACACACACACACACACACACACACACCACACAAAAGGGGTTAAGACACAAAGAGAGGGGGGGGTTTTAATTGCATTTTCTTGGACGCAAAAGGGCCCCGGAACAGTTCTCACAAGAATTATGCAGAAGGGGAGGATCGGGCGCATTTAAGGGGGGGACGCAAGGGTCAGAAAATACCTGACAGGGGGGCAAAACATCAGGCAGGAAGGGGTTTCACAGGGGGCGCCTGTACGAACGGGGCCCCAAAAGGGTCAGTCCTAGGACCATGATATTTTTATATATGTGAAAAACATGAGGAAGGGGAAATAGCTCAAAGTGTCCTTATTTGAAAATGATTGAATTTTAATGAGAAGAAAAAAAATCGATGGGGATGAGGGGGACTTTTAAAAGAGACCGGGGACAGGCGGAAAAGGGGCCAGAAACGGGCTTCTCGAATTCAACCTCCCTAAATGCAAAATCTAAGTTTGGGGGGGGGCAAAGAAGACTGCAGACAGGTAAGCTAGGGGGACAAAGATACAGACCTCACTCGGGGAGAAAGCCCTTTGGGGGAAACCTAACCCCGAGCACATCACCGGAGGCACCAAAACCCAAAAAACTGCTGCAGCTAGGGGGCCCTGTCAACCGAGAATACTTTTCCAAACCCTTTAAATAAGGAAGTTCAAGACACTTAAATGTGTATTTAGCCCAAACTGGAGTATGCGCCCCAGTCGGGAAACCCCACCCGGTCAAGCACGCCCAAAAAGTTAGGAAAGCACAAAGGTTTGCAACAAAGTAGTCCCAGAGCTCGGGGGGAAGTCGTAGGGGGAAAGGGTTGGGGGAAAGGGGACTGACGACATGGGGACAAAGGGTCAGGGGAGACATGATAACGACATACAATACTGCGGGGAATATCCCCGGTGGACAGAGATGGTGTTCCAAAAGGGGGGACCAGAAACAAGGGTCACAACTGGAACTGAAAACTCAGACATCACAGGGACGTTAGAAGTATTTCTTCGTCATAGAGTTCCCGGAAGTGGGAAAACCTAGCAAGTAGGGAGTGGAGGCAGGGAAACCATATTTTTTTAAGAAGAAATATGACAAAGTTCAGGAAGCAGAGAGGAGAGGGCTAGCACGAGTAGGTGAGTACAATTAGGTGAGTACAACACACACACAACACACACACAACCCCAACACAACACACCCCTACAACACACACACACAAAAACACCACACACAAACACAACAACACCACACAACCACCACAACACACACACAACACACACACAACACACCACACACACACACACACACCACACACAGAAAGATCAAGGACGTTTGGAAAAAATTTCTTCGTCATAGATTTCGCAATGGAATAGCCTACAAGTGAAGATGGGGGAGGAACCATAATGTTTTTAAAAAGAGGTATGACAAAGTCAGGAAGCAGAGGAGAGATATCCAGTAGCGATCATGAAGGGCGGGGGCCCGAGCTGAGTCCGACCCCCGCAACCCCAATTTTGGGGAGTAAATTAGGGGAGTACACACACACACACACACACACCACAAAAAAACACACACAACACACACACAACACACACACAACACACACACAACACACACCCAAAACAACCAAACACAAACACACAACACACCCCCAACACAACCCCACACACACCACCCCAACACAAACACAACACCCACACAACCAAAACACAACCAACCCCAACAACACACACACACAACACACACACACACACACCACACAACACACACACACAACACTAGGAGCTATGATCGACCCCCGCAACCACAAATGGGGAGTACAAATAGGTGAGTAAACACACACACACAAAACACAGACACACAAAAACACACACAAAAAAACCACAACACCACACACAACAAACACACACACACAACCACACACACACAAACACCCCACAACACACCACAACACACACACAACACACACACAACACAACACGCACACACCAAAAACACACACTCAGGGGCTTGACTCGACCCCGCAAAACCCCAAAAAAAGGAGTACAAATAGGTGAGTAAAAACACACCCACACACACACACAACACAACAAAAACACACACCAACACACACAACACCCCCAAAACAACAACACCGGATGTGGAAGTTCACTTTGTGTGATGAAATCAATCCTTTCTAAAAACATACTCTGAAGGGTGTGTGAGGGTTACTTCTGGAGGTGGAAGACGTACCTGACCTGAAGGATGATGAGGGTTTACAGTACTGGGAGGTGAATACAGTACCCGACTTAAAAGGGTATGGGATGTTAAAAAGTACTGGGGGTGGGGAATACAGTACCTGTCTCTAAGGATGAGTGAGGATGTTACATTTGGAGTGGGAAGTACAGACCTGTACTCTGAAGGATGAGTGAGATGTTTCAGTTCTGGGGGGGGAAATACAGTACCCGTATCGAAAGGGTGGTGAGAATGACAGTTCTGGGGGTGGGAAATACAGTACCTTACTCTGAAGGATATGAGGATGTACAGCTGGGGTGGGGGTACATACCTGTATCTGAAGGGTAGGAGGATTTAAGTTTTGGGGTGGAATTTCAGTACCGTACCTGAAGATGAGTGAGGTGTTTCAGTTTTGGAGGTGGAATACGATGTACCTGAAGATGAGTGAGGAGTTTCAGTCCTGGGGGTGGGAAGTAAGTACCCGTATCTGAAGGATGAGGAGGGTGTTACATTTTTGGGGGTGGAAGTACGTACCCGACTCTGAAGGTGAGTGAGAATGTTTACGTTTTTTGGAGGGGGGAAGTACGTACCGTACTCTGAAGGGTGAGAGGGAAAGTTTTCAGTTCTGGAGGTGGGAAAATACGTACCGTATCTGAAGGATAGTGAGGGTTTACAGTTTTTGGGGTGAGAAGTACAGTACCTGTACTCTGAAGGGTGAGTGAGAATGTTACGTTCTGGGGTGGAAGTACAGTACCCGTACTCTGAAGGTAAGTGAGGATTTACATTTCTGGAGGTGGGGAAGTACAGTACCCGTACCTGAAGGATAGTAGGATGTTACAGTTTTTAAAGGGGGAATACATACCTGTACTCTGAAGGTGAGTGAGAGTTACGTTCTGGGGGTGGAAGTACAGTACCCGTACTCTGAAGGATGAGTAGGAGTTTCAGAAAGGGGGGTGGGGAAAAAAGTACCTTTCTCTGAAGGTGTTGAGGAGTTTCAGTTCTGGGGGTGGGAAATACAACCTGTACTCTGAAGGGTGAGTGAGGATGTTACGTTCTGGGGTGGGAAGTAATACCCGACTCTGAAGGGAGTGAGAATGTTACAGTCTGGAGGTGGGAAACGTACCTGTACCTGAAGGATGAGTGAGAATGTTTTAATTCTGGAGGTGGGAAAACGTACCTGTATCTGAAGGGTGGTAGAATGTTACATTCTGGAGGTGGGAATAAGTACCTGTACTCTGAAGGATGAGTGAGGTTTCAGTTCTGGAGGTGGGGGGTACGTACCTGTACTCTGAAGAGATGAGAAGGGTTTCAGTTCTGGAGGGGAAAAATACAGTACCGTATCTGAAGGGGATGGGATGTTCGTTCTGGAGGGGGGAAATCAGTTCCTGTACTCTGAAGGATGATGAGAATGTTACGTTCTGGGGGGGGAAGTACATACCCGTACTCTAAGGATGGTGAGGATTTAATTCTGGAGGGGGGAAGTACATACCCCGTACCTAAGGGTGATGAGGGGTTACGTTCGGGTGGAAGTCAGTACCTGTACTCTGAAGGATGGTGAGGAGTTACAGTTCTGGAGGTAGAAGTACAGACCGTACTCTGAAGGATGAGGAGGATGTTACAGTTTGGGGTGGAATACAGTACCTGTACTTGAAAGGGTGTGGGGATGTTACAGTTCTGGGGGTGGGAATACGTACCTGTCTCTGAAGGATGAGTGAGGATGTTACAGTTTTGAGGTGGGAAGTACAGTACCTGTCTTGAAGATGATTTAGGATGTTACATTTGGAGGTGGGGAAATACAGACCTGTACCGAAGGAGAGTGAGGAGTTCAGTTCGGAGTGGGGAAACAGTACTGTACCGAAGGATAGTGAGGATGTTACAGTTCTGGAGGGGAAGTACAGTACCTGTACTCTGAAGGGTGAGTGAGAATTTACAGTTCTGGGGGGTGGGGGTACAGTACCTTACCCAAGGAGAGTGAGAATGTTACAGTTTTTGGAGGTGGAATACAGTACCTGACCTGAAGGGGTGGTTGGATGTTTTCATTCTGGGGGGGGAAGTCAGTACCTTACTCGAAGGAGAGTGAGGATGTTTCAGTTTTGGAGGGGGGAATACAGTACCTGTACCCGAAGGGGATGGAATGACGTTTTGGGTGGGTTCCTTCTCTGGGTTTTTTTTCTGGGGTGGGGTCCCTTTCTTTTTTCGTTTTTTTTTTTCTCCTTTTTAAATGGGGGGGTTTCTTTTTTTTTTTTTTTTTTTCTAAAAAATTTTTTTCTTCTTTTTTTCTCCTTTCTGGTTTTTCTTTTTTTTCTTCCCTTCTTTTTTTTTTTTCTTTTTTTTTTCTTTTTTTTTGAGGGGGAAGTAAATACCCGTACTCTGAAGGGTTTTGTGAGGTGTACAGTTTTTGGGGGTGGAAGTACAGTCCTGTACTCTGAAGGATGAGTAGGATGTTACAGTTTTGAGTGGGGGTACAGTACCCGTTTCCCAGGGTATAGGGTGTTACAGTTTTGGGGGGTGGGAAGTACAGACCTTACTCTGAAGGGTAGTGAGGATGTTCGTTCTGGGGGTGGGGAAATACAGAACCGTACTCTAAGGATGAGGGGGATGTTACAGTCGGGGGGGAAGACAGTACCTGTCTCGAAGGTAGTGAGATGTTTTCATTTTGGGGGTGGGAAGTACAGACCTGTACTTGAAGATGATGGATTTACAGTTCTGAGGTGGGGAAGTACGTACCTGACTCTGAAGGATGAGTGAGATGTTACAGTTCTGAGGTGGGGAATACAGTACCTTACCAGGGGAAATGAGGGTTTACAGTTTTGGGGGGGGAATACAGTACCTGTACTCGAAGGATGATGGGATGTTACAGTTCGGAGGGGGGAATACAGTACCTGTCTTGAAGGGGATGAGATGTTACAGTTCTGGGGTGGGAAGACAGTACTGTACTCTGAAAGGGTGAGTGAGGTTACAGTTTGAGGTGGGAATACAGTACCTGTACTCTGAAGGGGAGTTAGGGTGTTACAGTCTGGAGGTGGGGGTACAGTACCTGTACTCTGAAGGTGATGAGGAAAGTTCAGTTCGGAGGTGGGAAGTACGACCCGTCTCTGAAGATATGAGTGTTACAGTTCTGGGGGTGGGAAGTACAGACCGGTACTCGAAGGATGAGTGAAAGACGTTCTGGAGGGGGAAGTCAGACCTGACTCTAAGGATGATGAGATGTTACAGTCTGGAGGGGGAAATACAGTACCTTTCTTGAAGGTGATGAGAAAGTTACAGTTTTTGGGGTGGGAAGTACAGTACTGTCTCTGAAGGGTGATGAAATGTTACAGTTCTGAGGGGGAATACGTACCTGTACCTGAAGGATGGTGAGGATTTACAGTTCGGAGGGGGGAATTACAGACTTTTCTGAAAAGGATGATGGGATGTTACAGTCTGGATGGGAAGTACGTCCTGTACTCTAAGGAAGATGAGGATGTTACTTCTGGGGTGGGAAGTACAGTACCTGTACTCTGAAGGATGGTGAGAATGTTACAGTCTGGAGGTGGAAGTACGACCTGTACTCTGAAATGAGTGGAATGTTACAGTAAATGGGGGTGGGAAAAACAGACCCGTATTAAGGGGGTGAGAATGTTACAGTTCGGAGGTGGAAATACAGTACCTGTACTCGAAGGATGAGGGGGATTTACAGTTCTGGGGGGGAAGTACAGTACCTGTACTCTGAAGGATGATGAGGGTGTTCAGTTCGGGGGTGGGAAGTACATCCTTACTCGAAGGGTGAGTGAATGTTACGTTTGGGGTGGGAAGTACAGTACCTGTATCTGAAGGATGAGGAGATGTTTCAGTTCTGGGGGGGGGGGGGAAGTACAGTACCGTCTCTGAAGGATGAGTGAGGATGTTACATCGGAGGTGGGGGAAAACAGTACCGTACTTGAAGGAGAGGGGATGTACAGTTCGGGTGGGAATAAGTACCCGTATCTAAGGGTGATTTGGGTGTTACAGTTCGGGGTGGAATTTCAGTACCTGTACTCTGAAGGGTGAGTGAGGAAATTTTCAGTTTGGAGTGGGAGTACAGTACCTGTACCTTTAAGGTATGAGGAGTTACGTTCTGAGGTGGGGAAATCGTACCTGTACTCTGAAGGATGAGTGGAAAGTTACGTTCTGGAGGGGGAAGTACGTACCCGACTCGAAGGATGATGAGAAAGTTACGTTCTGAGGTGGGGGGTACAGTACCTGTATCGAAGGATGAGGAGGGGTTACATTTTGGAGTTGGGGGAAGTCAGTACCTGTACTCAAGGGGTGATGAGAAAGTTCAGTTCTGGAGGGGGGAAGACAGTACCGTACTTTGAAGGGTGAGTGGGAAAGTTACAGTTCTGGAGGTGGTAAGTACAGTACCTGTACTCTGAAGGATGAGTGAGAATGTTACAGTTCTGGAGGTGGGAAGTACAGTACCTGTACTCTGAAGGATGAGTGAGAATGTTACAGTTCTGGAGGTGGGAAGTACAGTACCTGTACTCTGAAGGATGAGTGAGAATGTTACAGTTCTGGAGGTGGGAAGTACAGTACCTGTACTCTGAAGGATGAGTGAGAATGTAGCAGTTTGAAATTTGCTGACAGCAGAGGTGACAGGAATTGTGCTGACTTAGATTGTGTCAGCTATCTTACTGTACACTACTACCAGCTGCTGCCTATGCTAGGATAGTATACTATCCTTGTATATATATATATATATATATATATATATATATATATATATATATATATATATATATATATATATATATATATATATATATATATCTTACCTTTTTTTTTAAGTACAGATATCCCTTGTTCTTGTGTTCTGTGTTTCTCTGGGTTTTGTTCTTGTGTTTTGTTCTCTGTTCTGTCTTCTTCTGTGACTTGTGTTCTTTCTGTTCTGTGTTGTTCTTATCTCTCTCTCTCGTCTTTATTCTCTCCTCTCTATTCCCTCTTTCTCTCTCACTGCTCTTTTTATCTCCTTGCTTTATCTCTCCCTGTTCTCTTTCCTTCTGTTCTTCAGTCTGTTCTGTCTCTCTCGTTCTACCATCTTTGTCTTTTACAGTGCCTTTATTACCTCGTTTATTGGACTTTCTACCACTTCCCCCTTCATTGGGGCTGTTTATGTCACCTTTCTGGTCTATTTCCTCCTTTCTGTGGCTTTCTTCTGCTTTCTTATTCCCGTTTTTATCCATTTTTGCCTCTTCCTTGTTACTTCTCGTCTCTCTTATGTCTCTAATTTCTTGCTGTCTCTCTCTCTTCCCTTGTTTATTGCTGTTATTTCGTTGTTCTGTCTTCCTGGTGGTGTCTGAGCTGTCTGCTGTGTTCTGGATGGCCTGTTCTCCGTGTTCTATGTCTTGTTCTTCCTGTTCTCTGTTGTTGATGGCTTGTTCTCCGTGTTCTACGGCCGGTTCTACGTGTTCTGTGTTCTGTTCTCCATGTTCTACGTCCTGTTCTCCACGTTCTACGTCCTGTTCTCCATGTTCTACGTCCTGTTCTCCATGTTCTACGTCCTGTTCTCCATGTTCTACGTTCTGTTCATGTTCTACGTCCTGTTCCCCATGTTCTACGTCCTGTTCTCCATGTTCTACGTCCTGTTCATGTTCTACGTCCTGTTCTCCATGTTCTACGTCCTGTTCTCCATGTTCTACGTCCTGTTCTCCATGTTCTACGTCCTGTTCTCCATGTTCTACGTCCTGTTCATGTTCTGCGTCCTGTTCTCCAAGTTCTACGTCCTGTTCTCCATGTTCTACGTCCTGTTTATGTTCTACGTTCTGTTCTCCATGTTCTACGTCCTGTTCTCCATGTTCTACGTCCTGTTCTCCATGTTCTACGTCCTGTTCTCCATGTTCTACGTCCTGTTCTCCATGTTCTACGTCCTGTTCTCCGTGTTCTGTGACCTGGTTGGCCTCCTTCAGAACTTCATGCTTGTTCAACAGAACATTCAGAGTGTTCTTGAAGGGCCAATCACAGGCCTGCTCCATCCTCAGACGTCTTCTGATTGGCTGATATTCAGTGATCTGAAAGGATAAGATAGTTGGGATATCCTGGGATAGATATCTGGGATACCCTCACAAGCTGGGATATCCTGGGATACCTTCACAAGCTGGGATATCCTGAGATAAATATCCTGGGATACCTTCACAAGCTGGGATATCCTGAGATAAATATCCTGGGATACCTTCACAAGCTGGGATATCCTGAGATAAATATTCTGGGATACCTTCACAAGCTGGGATATCCTGAGATAAATATCCTGGGATACCTTCACAAGCTGGGATATCCTGAGATAAATATCCTGGGATACCTTCACAAGCTGGGATATCCTGAGATAAATATCCTGGGATACCTTCACAAGCTGGGATATCCTGAGATAAATATCCTGGGATACCTTCACAAGCTGGGATATCCTGAGATAAATATCCTGGGATACCTTCACAAGCTGGGATATCCTGAGATAAATATCCTGGGATACCTTCACAAGCTGGGATATCCTGAGATAAATATCCTGGGATACCTTCACAAGCTGGGATATCCTGAGATAAATATCCTGGGATACCTTCACAAGCTGGGATATCCTGAGATAATATCCTGGATACCTTCACAAGCTGGGATATGCTGAGATAAATATCCTGGGATACCTTCACAAGCTGGGATAATCCTGAGATAAATATCCTGGGATACCTTCACAAGCTGGGATATCCTGAGATAAATATCCTGGATACCTTCACAAGCTGGATATCCTGAGATAAATATCCTGGGATACCTTCACAAGCTGGGATATCCTGAGATAAATATCCTGGGATACCTTCACAAGCTGGGATATGCTGAGATAAATATCCTGGGATACCTTCATAAGCTGGGATATCCTGAGATAAATTTATCCTGGGATACCTTCACAAGCTGGGATATCCTGAGATAAATATCCTGGGATATCTTCACAAGCTGGGATATCCTGAGATAAATATCCTGGGATACCTTCACAAGCTGGGATATGCTGAGATAAATATCCTGGGATACCTTCACAAGCTGGGATATCCTGAGATAAATATCCTGGGATACCTTCACAAGCTGGGATATCCTGAGATAAATATCCTGGGATACCTTCACAAGCTGGGATATCCTGAGATAAATATCCTGGATACCTTCACAAGCTGGGATATCCTGAGATAAATATCCTGGGATACCTTCCCCAAGCTGGATATCCTGAGATAAATATCCTGGGATACCTTCACAAGCTGGAATATCCTGAGATAAATATCCTGGGATACCTTCACAAGCTGGGATATGCTGAGATAAATATCCTGGGATACCTTCACAAGCTGGGATATCCTGAGATAAATATCCTGGGATACCTTCACAAGCTGGGATATGCTGAGATAAATATCCTGGGATACCTTCACAAGCTGGGATATGCTGAGATAAATATCCTGGGATACCTTCACAAGCTGGGATATCCTGAGATAAATATCCTGGGATACCTTCAAAAGCTGGGATATCCTGAGATAAATATCCTGGGATACCTTCACAAGCTGGGATATCCTGAGATAAATATCCTGGGATACCTTCACAAGCTGGGATATCCTGAGATAAATATCCTGGGATACCTTCACAAGCTGGGGTATCCTGAGATAAATATCCTCGGATATCTTCAAAAGCTGGGGTATCCTGAGATAAATATCCTGGGATACCTTCACAAGCTGGGGTATCCTGAGATAAATATCCTGGGATACCTTCACGAGCTGGGATATCCTGAGATAGATATCTGTAATACGTAGGGAGACACTGGTCAGAGATATATCAAACAAGGAACTTAATTAAGCTAAAGGAATCTTACAGGAGTCAGGAATCGCGGGAAGAAATAAAATCCATAAATGAAATTGAAAAAAAAAAAAACAAATATTTTTCTTGTGCCAAATCAAAGTCTAGAACAACGTCCAGTATTGGGCCCCTACTTAAACAAGATGGGTCCTACACAGATGATAGCAGTGTCCGGGGCCCCCGACTGTTCAATTGCCTCCCAGCATACATAAAGGGGGATTACCAATAGACCCCTGGTTGTCTTCAAGACCCCTGGCTGTCTTCAAGACCCCTGGCTGTCTTCAAGACCCCTGGCTGTCTTCAAGACTCCTGGCTGTCTTCAAGACCCCTGGCTGTCTTCAAGACCCCTGGCTGTCTTCAAGACCCCTGGCTGTCTTCAAGACTCCTGGCTGTCTTCAAGACCCCTGGCTGTCTTCAAGACCCCTGGCTGTCTTCAAGACCCCTGGCTGTCTTCAAGACCCCTGGCTGTCTTCAAGACTCCTGGCTGTCTTCAAGACTCCTGGCTGTCTTCAAGACCCCTGGCTGTCTTCAAAACCCCTGGCTGTCTTCAAGACCCCTGGCTGTCTTCAAGACCCCTGGCTGTCTTCAAGACCCCTGGCTGTCTTCAAGAAGGCGCTGGACAGGCATCTAAATTCGGTACCTGGCCAGCCGGGTTGTGGTTCGTACGTCGGTTTACGTGCAGCCAACAGTAACAGCCTGGTTGATCAGGCCCTAATCCACCATGAGGTATGGTCACAGACCGGGCTGAGAGGGCGTTGACCCCCAAAAAACTCTCCAGGTATACTCTAGGATATCTTCACAACTTGGGATATCCTGGGATACCTACACAAGCTGAGATATCCTGGGATACCCCACGTACGTTCAGAGCAGACTAACGCACACCATGGACGCCCAGAACACATTAACGGACCCCACGTACGTTCAGAGCACATTAACACACCACGGACACCCAGAGCACACTAACGCACCCACGTACGTTCGCTGGCACTCCCACTAACGTACAGACACCGCCTATCAGACTGTAATCTGATTTCCGGTTGCTGCGTTGCCAACTCAGGGTCCCTACGTCGAGTATATGACTAATGTTCAGTGACGTGACGTTATGTGACGTTATGTGATGTTATGTGACCTGGAAAACATTCTGAATCATGTTCACTACCGTACTTGATGTTATTGTTAATATTGCAACTCTGAATTCCAAAGTCTTCAAGACCCCTGGTTGTCTTCAAGACCCCTGGTTGTCTTCAAGACCCCTGGTTGTCTTCAAGACCCCTGGCTGTCTTCAAGACCCCTGGTTGTCTTCAAGACCCCTGGTTGTCTTCAAGACCCCTGGTTGTCTTCAAGACCCCTGGCTGTCTTCAAGACCCCTGGTTGTCTTCAAGACCCCTGGTTGTCTTCAAGACCCCTGGTTGTCTTCAAGACCCCTGGCTGTCTTCAAGACCCCTGGTTGTCTTCAAGACCCCTGGTTGTCTTCAAGATCCCTGGTTGTCTTCAAGACCCCTGGTTGTCTTCAAGACCCCTGGTTGTCTTCAAGACCCCTGGTTGTCTTCAAGACCCCTGGTTGTCTTCAAGACCCCTGGTTGTCTTCAAGACCCCTGGCTGTCTTCAAGACCCCTGGTTGTCTTCAAGACCCCTGGTTGTCTTCAAGACCCCTGGTTGTCTTCAAGACCCCTGGTTGTCTTCAAGACCCCTGGCTGTCTTCAAGACCCCTGGTTGTCTTCAAGACCCCTGGTTGTCTTCAAGACCCCTGGTTGTCTTCAAGACCCCTGGCTGTCTTCAAGACCCCTGGTTGTCTTCAAGACCCCTGGTTGTCTTCAAGACCCCTGGTTGTCTTCAAGACCCATGGCTGTCTTCAAGACCCCTGGTTGTCTTCAAGACCCCTGGTTGTCTTCAAGACCCCTGGCTGTCTTCAAGACCCCTGGTTGTCTTCCAGACCCCTGGTTGTCTTCAAGACCCCTGGCTGTCTTCAAGACCCCTGGTTGTCTTCAAGACCCCTGGTTGTCTTCAAGATCCCTGGTTGTCTTCAAGACCCCTGGTGGTCTTCAAGAGCCCTGGTTGTCTTCAAGACCCCTGGTGGTCTTCAAGACCCCTGGTGGTCTTCAAGACCCCTGGTGGTCTTCAAGACCCCTGGTGGTCTTCAAGACCCCTAGTTGATTTATTACTTACCAACTTACCTGTTTACTTACCTACTTAGCTATTTACCTACTTATTTACCTAATTACTTACCTACTTACTTACCTATTTACTTACCTACGTACCTGTTTACTTACCTACTTTCTTACCTACTTACTTACCTACTTACTTACCTACTTACTTACTTAATTGCGTACTTACATACTAGATAACTTCAGAATCCTCCCTCTTCGTCTCTTTATCCAAGGAACTGGAGCGTTCCTCCCCTTTGTCGAACCAAACCCCATCAGCTCCCACCGCCTATATGCACCGAACGACCCATACGGGTTTAGCGGAAGCCCCTCAAACCACCCTCAAAAAATAGATTAACGAAAATTATTTATTACAGCCACAGAAACAGTAACAGAAATTTAGTTTAGTTTGGCATTAAATATGAGAGATTTTCTTTGACAAAAATCAAAGAAAACGAAAATAAAAGCAAAAGCTATTTTAAAAAAAAATTTCAATAGAAAACTAAACTAATTGAAATCTGAAGTTAATTTTGTCGAAGACAAGTATTATTATAGATATTATACAGTACACAGACGTTAAGAACTGTCCTGGTAACCCTGGACAGTACACAGACCTTAAGAACAGTCCTGGTAACCCCTGGGCAGTACACAGACCTTAAGAACAGTCCTGGTAACCCTGGACAGTACACAGACATTAAGAACTGTCCTGGTAACCCTGGACAGTACACAGACCTTAAGAACTGTCCTGGTAACCCTGGACAGTACACAGACCTTAAGAACTGTCCTGGTAACCCTGGACAGTACACAGACCTTAAGAACTGTCCTGGTAACCCTGGACAGTACACAGACCTTAAGAACTGTCCTTGCAACCCTGGACAGTACACAGACCTTAAGAACTGTCCTGGTAACCCTGGACAGTACACAGACCTTAAGAACAGTCCTGGTAACCCTGGACAGTACACAGACCTTAAGAACTGTCCTTGTAACCCTGGACAGTACACAGACCTTAAGAACAGTCCTGGTAACCCTGGACAGTACACAGATCTTAAGAACAGTCCTGGTAACCCTGGACAGTACACAGACCTTAAGAACAGTCCTGGTAACCCCTGGACAGTACACAGACCTTAAGAACAGTCCTGGTAACCCTGGACAGTACACAGACCTTAAGAACAGACCTGGTAACCCTGGACAGTACACAGACCTTAAGAACAGTCCTGGTAACCCTGGACAGTACACAGACCTTAAGAACAGTCCTGGTAACCCCTGGACAGTACACAGACCTTAAGAACAGTCCTGGTAACCCTGGACAGTACACAGACCTTAAGAACAGTCCTGGTAACCCCTGGACAGTACACAGACCTTAAGAACTGTCCTGGTAACCCTGGACAGTACACAGATCTTAAGAACAGTCCTGGTAACCCTGAACAGTACACAGACCTTAAGAACTGTCTTGGTAACCCTTGACAGTACACAGACCTTAAGAACAGTCCTGGTAACCCTGGACAGTACACAGACCTTAAGAACAGTTCTGGTAACCCCTGGACAGTACACAGACCTTAAGAACAGTCCTGGTAACCCCTGGGCAGTACACAGACCTTAAGAACAGTCCTGGTAACCCTGGACAGTACACAGACCTTAAGAACTGTCCTGGTAACCCTGGACAGTACACAAATCTTAAGAACAGTCCTGGTAACCCTGGACATTACGCAGATCTTAAGAACAGTCCTGGTAACCCTGGACAGTACACACATCTTAAGAACAGTCCTGATAACCCTGGACAGTACACAGACTTTAAGAACAGTCCTGGTAACCCTTGACAGTACACAGATCTTAAGAACAGTCCCGGTAACCCCTGGACAGTACACAGATCTTAAGAACAGTCCTGGTAACCCCTGGAGAGTACACAGATCTTAAGAACAGTCCTGGTAACCCCTGGACAGTACACAGACCCTAAGAACTGTCCTGGTAACCATGGACAGTACACAGACCTTATGAACAGTCCTGGTAACCCTGGACAGTACACAGACCTTAAGAACAGTTCTCGTAACCCCTGGACAGTACACAGACCCCTAAGAACATCCCTGGTAACCTCTGGACAGTACACAGGAGCTGTATAATCCCTACGGGTTTACCCCTCCCATATGATTATAATATGCAATCCATTCTGTCCCTCAGGCATTGTATAATCCTTACGGATTTAGCGCTCCCCATCATAACGGTTAAATACAATACAATACTATAATTTAATTATATTTTTCCCTTGTTTTGTGGACACAAAATATTCAGCACCATCTGTTGAGCATTTAAAACATACAAGTTGTCAACAGCAAGTCATACGAGAAGGTTACTCTGCTTTCCCGCGCTTGTGACGTCACTACTCATCTGGTATTTAATTGGTAGAAACTATAGAGGCGTGAATACCTGTTGGATTTATAACGATGTTGCTGATTGGTTGGTTTTTGTAATGTAAACAATAACAACTCATCTCGTTTTTCTTAATTGCTGCTTGATGATTTTGCTTATTGTTGAATTTTTGTCTTTAAATTAAATATTAACCGATAATACAGTATATGAAGTAACTCTGTTCACTTTATTTTATGTTTAAAACGAAAATTAATTCAGTTGAAAGAAATAAAAACAAGATGAAATGTTATTGGTTACATTCCCAAAAACAACCAATTAGCAGCAATGTTATAAATCTTACAGGTATTCATGCTTCTGTAGTTTCTACCAATCAAATACCAGGTGAGTAGTGACGTCACAAGCGCGGGAAAACACAGTAACCTTCTCTTATGACTTGCTGTTGATAACTTGTATGTTTTAAATGCTCAACAGATGGCGCTGAATATTTTGTGTCCACAAAAACATGAAAATAAACTTTTTAAAAATATTTATCAGCTTAGCAACCTCTCTGATGACTTGTTGACAACTTTTTGTAATAAATGTTGGTAGAATTTCCAATAATATTCTAGGTAAAAGGACACAAGTGCATCTATTATGACATTTTATTGTGGCAACGTTTCGCTCTCCAGGAGCTGTGATCCAGTTCCTTGAATTATGCCTAAATACCTTCCATCCTCCTCCACAGGCGCTGTATATCCCCTACGGGTTTAGCGCTCCTGTATGATTATAATAAATAATCCATTCTGTTCCTCAGGCCCCTCAGGGAAGTTCCTTGATGTTGGTGAGGGCTTCTTGATTTAGGGAATTGATCTTGCTCCAGTTCCCAAATTAACCTGAATGCCTTCCACGTCCAACCCCCAGGCGCTGTATAATCCTACGGGTTTAGCGCTTCCCTGATTATAATAAATAATAAAAATATAATAATTGAATTATGCCTAAGTACCTCCATCTCGTCCCCAGGCCTGTATAATCCTTACAGATTTAGCGCTCCCCATCATAGACGTTAAATTCAGTAAATTATCATTATTTATGTAAATGAATTATCAAGTCAAAGAGGTTTGCTAAGTGACAAAAGTTTATTTTCCCATGTTTTTGTGACACAAAATATTCAGCGCCATCTGTTGAGCATTTAAAACATACAAGTTATCAACAGCAAGTCATAAGAGAAGGTTACTGTGTTTTCCCGCGCTTGTGACGTCACTACCCACCTGGTATTTGATTGGTAGAAACTACAGAAGCATGAATACCTGAAAGTTTTGTAACGTTGTTGCTGATTGGTTGTTTTTGGTAATGTAAACAATAACAACTCATTTTTTTTTCTTAATTACTGCTTAATAACTTAGCTTATTGCTGAATTTTTGTTTTTAAATTAAACATTAATCTATAATACAGTATATGAAGGAACTCTTATCTCTTGTGTTCATGTTATTTTGTTTAAAATGAAAACTAATTCAACAGCAAGAAATAAAAACAAGATGAAATGTTATTGTTTACATTCCCAAAAACAACCAATTAGCAGCAATGTTATAAATCCTACAGGTATTCATGCTTCTGTAGTTTCTACCAATCAAATACCAGGTGAGTAGTGACGTCACAAGCGCGGGAAAACACAGTAACCTTCTCTTATGACTTGCTGTTGATAACTTGTATGTTTTAAATGCTCAACAGATGGCGCTGAATATTTTGTGTCCACAAAAACATGAAAAATAAAGTTTTTAAAAATATTTATCAGCTTAGCAACCTCTCTGATGACTTGTTGACAACTTTTTGTAATAAATGTTGGTAGAATTACCAATAATATTCTAGGTAAAAGGACACAAGTGCATCTATTATGACATTTTATTGTGGCAACGTTTCGCTCTCCAGGAGCTGTGATCCAGTTCCTTGAATTATGCCTAAATACCTTCCATCCTCCTCCACAGGCGCTGTATATCCCCTACGGGTTTAGCGCTCCTGTATGATTATAATAAATAATCCATTCTGTTCCTCAGGCCCCTCAGGGAAGGTTCCTTGATGTTGGTGAGGGGCTCTTGATTTAGGGAATTGGATCTGTGCTCCAGTTCCCAGAATTAAGCCTGAATGCCTTCCACGTCCAACCCCCAGGCACTGTATAATCCTACGGGTTTAGCGCTTCCCCTTGATTATAATAATAATAATAATAATAATAATAATAATAATAATAATTGAATTATGCCTAAGCACCTTCAATCCTCCTCCACAGGCGCTGTATAATCCCTACGGGTTTAGCGCTCCCGTATGACTATAATAATCCATTCTGTCCCTCAGGCATTGTATAATATAATCCTTACAGATTTTGTGCTCCCCATCAAAGATGTTAAATACAGTATAATTATCAATTATTTATGTAATATGAAGTAATCAAGTCATAAGAGAGGTTGCTAAGGTGACAAAAGTTTATTTTTCATGTTTTTGTGGACACAAAATATTCAGCGCCATCTGTTGAACATTTAAAACATACAAGTTATCAACAGCAAGTCATATGAGAAGGTTACTGTGTTTTCCCGCGCTTGTGACGTCACTACTCACCTGGTATTTGATTGGTAGAAACTACAGAAGCATGAATACCTATAGGATTTATAACGTTGTTGCTGATTGGTTGTTTTTGGGAATGTAAACAATAACATTTCATCTTGTTTTTATTTCTTGCTGTTGAATTAGTTTTCGTTTTAAACATAAAATAAGGTGGACAGAAGAGGTAAAAGTTACTTCATATACTGTATTATAGGTTAATATTTAATTTAAATACAATAATTCAGCAATAAGCAAAGTCATTAAGCAGCAATTAAGAAAAACAAGATGAGTTATTGTTGTTTTCATCCCCAAAAACAACCCAATCAGCAACATCGTTACAAATCCTACAGGTATTCATGCTTCGGTAGTTTCTACCAATCAAATACCAGGTGAGTAGTGACGTCACAAGCGCGGGAAAACACAGTTACCCTCTCTTATGACTTGCTGTTAATAACTTGTATGTTTTAAATGTTGAACAGATGGCGCTGAATATTTATGTCCACAAAAATTTTCCTTATGAACTGTCGTGGTAACCCCTGGACAGTATACAGACGCTGAGAATTAAATTGTATTGGTAATCCTTGGACAGTACACAGACCCAAACAACTGTCCTAGTAATCCCTGGACAGTAACTAAGAACTGTCCTGGTAACCCTTGGTCAGTACACAGACCCAAAGAACTGTCCTGGTAACCCCTGGACAGAACACAGACCCTAAGAACTGTCCTGGTAACCCCTGGACAGTACACAGACCGTAGGAACTGTCCTCGTAACCCCTGGACAGTACACAGACCCTAAGAACTGTCCTGGTAACCCCTGGACAGTGCACATACCTTAAGAACTGCCATGGTAATGCATGGACAGTACACAGACCCTAAGAACTGTCCTGGTAACCCCTGGACAGTACACAGACCCTAAGAACTGCCATGGTAATGCATGGATAGTACACAGGCCCTAAGAACTGTCCTGGTAACCCCTGGACAGTACACAGACCCTAAGAACTGCCATGGTAATGCATGGACAGTACACAGACCCTAAGAACTGTCCTGGTAACCCCTGGACAGTGCACAGACCCTAAGAACTGCCATGGTAATGCATGGACAGTACACAGACCCTAAGAACTGTCCTGGTAACCCTGGACAGTACACAGATCTTAAGAACAGTCCTGGTAACCCTGAACAGTACACAGACCTTAAGAACTGTCTTGGTAACCCTGGACAGTACACAGACCTTAAGAACAGTCCTGGTAACCCTGGACAGTACACAGACCTTAAGAACAGTTCTGGTAACCCCTGGACAGTACACAGACCTTAAGAACAGTCCTGGTAACCCCTGGGCAGTACACAGACCTTAAGAACAGTCCTGGTAACCCTGGACAGTACACAGACCTTAAGAACTGTCCTGGTAACCCTGGACAGTACACAGACCTTAAGAACTGTCCTGGTAACCCTGGACAGTACACAGATCTTAAGAACAGTCCTGGTAACCCTGAACAGTACACAGACCTTAAGAACAGTCCTGGTAACCCTGGACAGTACACACATCTTAAGAACAGTCCTGGTAACCCTAGACAGTACACAGATTTTAAGAACAGTTCTGGTAACCCTGGGCAGTACACAGACTTTAAGAACAGTCCTGGTAACCCTTGACAGTACACAGATCTTAAGAACAGTCCCGGTAACCCCTGGACAGTACACAGATCTTAAGAACAGTCCTGGTAACCCCTGGACAGTACACAGACCCTAAGAACTGTCCTGGTAACCATGGACAGTACACAGACCTTAAGAACAGTCCTGGTAACCCTGGACAGTACACAGACCTTAAGAACAGTTCTCGTAACCCCTGGACAGTACACAGACCCCTAAGAACATCCCTGGTAACCTCTGGACAGTACACAGGAGCTGTATAATCCCTACGGGTTTACCCCTCCCATATGATTATAATATGCAATCCATTCTGTCCCTCAGGCATTGTATAATCCTTACTTTACGGATTAACGCTCCCCATCATAACGGTTAAATACAATACAATACTATAATTTAATTATATTTTTTCCCTTGTTTTGTGGACACAAAATATTCAGCACCATCTGTTGAGCATTTAAAACGTACAAGTTGTCAACAGCAAGTCATACGAGAAGGTTACTCTGCTTTCCCGCGCTTGTGACGTCACTACTCATCTGGTATTTAATTGGTAGAAACTATAGAGGCGTGAATACCTGTTGGATTTATAACGATGTTGCTGATTGGTTGGTTTTTGTAATGTAAACAATAACAACTCATCTCGTTTTTCTTAATTGCTGCTTGATGATTTTGCTTATTGTTGAATTTTTGTCTTTAAATTAAATATTAACCGATAATACGGTATATGAAGTAACTCTGTTCACTTTATTTTATGTTTAAAACGAAAATTAATTCAGTTGAAAGAAATAAAAACAAGATGAAATGTTATTGGTTACATTCCCAAAAACAACCAATCAGCAGCAATGTTATAAATCTTACAGGTATTCATGCTTCTGTAGTTTCTACCAATCAAATACCAGGTGAGTAGTGACGTCACAAGCGCGGGAAAACACAGTAACCTTCTCTTATGACTTGCTGTTGATAACTTGTATGTTTTAAATGCTCAACAGATGGCGCTGAATATTTTGTGTCCACAGAAACATGAAAAATAAAGTTTTTAAAAATATTTATCAGCTTAGCAACCTCTCTGATGACTTGTTGACAACTTTTTGTAATAAATGTTGGTAGAATTACCAATAATATTCTAGGTAAAAGGACACAAGTGCATCTATTATGACATTTTATTGTGGCAACGTTTCGCTCTCCAGGAGCTGTGATCCAGTTCCTTGAATTATGCCTAAATACCTTCCATCCTCCTCCACAGGCGCTGTATATCCCCTACGGGTTTAGCGCTCCTGTATGATTATAATAAATAATCCATTCTGTTCCTCAGGCCCCTCAGGGAAGGTTCCTTGATGTTGGTGAGGGGCTCTTGATTTAGGGAATTGGATCTATGCTCCAGTTCCCAGAATTAAACCTGAATGCCTTCCACGTCCAACCCCCAGGCGCTGTATAATCCTACGGGTTTAGCGCTTCCCCTTGATTATAATATAATAATAATAATAATAATTGAATTATGCCTAAGTACCTTCCATCCTCCTCCACAGGCGCTGTATAATCCTTACAGATTTAGCGCTCCCCATCATAGACGTTAAATTCAGTATAATTATCAATTATTTATGTAAGATGAAGTTATCAAGTCATAAGAGAGGTTGCTAAGGTGACAAAAGTTTATTTTTCATGTTTTTGTGGACACAAAATATTCAGCGCCATCTGTTGAGCATTTAAAACATACAAGTTATCAACAGCAAGTCATAAGAGAAGGTTACTGTGTTTTCCCGCGCTTGTGACGTCACTACCCACCTGGTATTTGATTGGTAGAAACTACAGAAGCATGAATACCTGTAGGATTTATAACATTGCTGCTGATTGGTTGTTTTTGGGAATGTAAACAATAACATTTCATCTTGTTTTTATTTCTTGCTGTTGAATTAGTTTTCGTTTTAAACATAAAATAAGGTGGACAGAAGAGGTAAAAGTTACTTCATATACTGTATTATAGGTTAATATTTAATTTAAATACAATAATTCAGCAATAAGCAAAGTCATTAAGCAGCAATTAAGAAAAACAAGATGAGTTATTGTTGTTTTCATTCCCAAAAACAACCAATCAGCAACATCGTTACAAATCCTACAGGTATTCATGCTTCGGTAGTTTCTACCAATCAAATACCAGGTGAGTAGTGACGTCACAAGCGCGGGAAAACACAGTTACCTTCTCTTATGACTTGCTGTTGATAACTTGTATGTTTTAAATGTTGAACAGATGGCGCTGAATATTTATGTCCACAAAAATTTTCCCTATGAACTGTCGTGGTAACCCCTGGACAGTATACAGACGCTGAGAATTAAATTGTATTGGTAATCCTTGGACAGTACACAGACCCAAACAACTGTCCTAGTAATCCCTGGACAGTAACTAAGAACTGTCCTGGTAACCCTTGGTCAGTACACAGACCCAAAGAACTGTCCTGGTAACCCCTGGACAGAACACAGACCCTAAGAACTGTCCTGGTAACCCCTGGACAGTACACAGACCGTAGGAACTGTCCTCGTAACCCCTGGACAGTACACAGACCCTAAGGACTGCCATGGTAATGCATGGACAGTACACAGACCCTAAGAACTGTCCTGGTAACCCCTGGACAGTGCACAGACCTTAAGAACTGCCATGGTAATGCATGGACAGTACACAGACCCTAAGAACTGTCCTGGTAACCCCTGGACAGTACACAGACCCTAAGAACTGCCATGGTAATGCATGGATAGTACACAGGCCCTAAGAACTGCCATGGTAATGCATGGACAGTACACAGACCCTAAGAACTGTCCTGGTAACCCCTGGACAGTGCACAGACCCTAAGAACTGCCATGGTAATGCATGGACAGTACACAGACCCTAAGAACTGTCCTGGTAACCCCTGGACAGTACACAGACCCTAAGAACTGCCATGGTAATGCATGGGACAGTACACAGACCCTAAGAACTGTCCTGGTAACCCCTGGACAGTACACAGACCCTAAGAACTGCCATGGTAATGCATGGACAGTACACAGACCCTAAGAACTGTCCTGGTAACCCCTGGACAGTGTACACGGGCTGTATAATCCATACGGGTTTAACGCTCCCATATGATTATAATAAATAATCCATTCTGTCCCTCAGGCATTGCATAATCCTTACGGATTTAGCGCTCCCCACCATAATGGTTAATACAGTAATAAATATATTTATTTATATTTTTCGTGTTTTGTGGACACAAAATATTCAGCGCCATCTGTTGAGAATTTAAAACATACAAGTTATCAACAGCAAGTCATAAGAGAAGGTTACTGTGTTTTCCCGCACTTGTGACGTCATTACTCATCTGGTATTTGATTGGTAGAAACTATAGAGGCGTGAATACCTGAACGATTTGTAACGTTGCTGCTGATTGGTTGTTTTTGGGAATGTAAACAATAACATTTCATCTTGTTTTTATGTCTTGCTGTTGAATTAGTTTTCGTTTTAAGCATCAAATAAGGTGGACATATACTGTATTATCGGTTAATATTTAATTTAAAGATAAAACTTCAGTAAACTTACTCAATAATAAGGAAAGTCATTAAGCAGCAATTATGAAAAACAAGATGAGTTATTGTTGTTTACATTACCAAAAACAACCAATCAGTAACAACGTTACAAACCATTCAGGTATTCATGCTTCTGTAGTTTCTACCAATCAAATACCAGGTGAGTAGTGACGTCACAAGCGCGGGAAAACACAGTAACCTTCTCTTATGACTTGCTGTTGATAACTTGTATGTTTTATATGCTCAACAGATGGCGCTGAATGAATATTTTGTGTCCACAAAAACATGGAAAATTAAACTTTTGTCACCTTAGCAACCTCTCTCATGACTTGATAACTTCATTTTTCATAAATAATTGATAATTATACTGTATTTAACGTCTATGATGGGGAGCGCTAAATCTGTAAGGATTATACAGCGCCTGTGGAGGAGGATGGAAGGTATTTAGGCATAATTCAAGGAACTGGATCACAGCTCCTGGAGAGCGAAACGTTGCCACAATAAAATGTCATATTAGATGCACTTGTGTCCTTTTACGTAGAATATTATTGGTAATTCTACCAACATTTATTACAAAAAGTTGTCAACAAGTCATCAGAGAGGTTGCTAAGCTGATAAATATTTAAAAACTTTATTTTTCATGTTTTTGTGGACACAAAAATATTCAGCGCCATCTGTTGAGCATTTAAAACATACAAGTTATCAACAGCAAGTTATAAGAGAAGGATACTTTGCTTTCCCGCACTTGTGACGTCACTACTCACCTGTATTTGATTGGTAGAAACTACAGAAGCATGAATACCTAGAGGATTTATAACGTTGTTGCTGATTGGTTGTTTTTGGGAATGTAACCAATAACATTTCATCTTGTATTTTTTTGTTTCTGTTGAATTAGTTTTCGTTTTAAACATAAAATAAGGTGGACAGAAGAGGTAAAAGTTACTTCATATACTGTATTATCGGTTAATATTTAATTTAAAGACAAAAATTCAGCAATAAGCAAAGTTATTAAGCAGCAATTAAGAAAAACAAGATGAGTTATTGTTGTTTTCATTCTCAGAAGCAACCAATCAGCAACAACGTTACAAATCCTACAGGCATTCATGCTTCTGTAGTTTCTACCAATCAAATACCAGGTGAGTAGTGACGTCACAAGCGCGGGAAAACACAGTAACCTTCTCTTATGACTTGCTGTCCTGGTAACCCCTGGACAGTACACAGACCCTATGAACTCTCCTGGTAACTAACCCCTTGACAGTATACAGGCCCTAGGTACTGTCCTGGTAACCCCTGGACAGTACACAGACCCTGTGAACTCTCCCGGTAACCCCTTGACAGTATACAGACCCTAGGTACTGTCCTGGTAAACTCTGGACAGTACACAGATTCAAAGAAATGTCCTGGTAACTCCTGAGCTGTACACAGACCCTGAGAACTGTTCTGGTAACCCATGATCAGTACGCAGACCCTATGTACTGTCCTGGTAACCTTTGGACAGTACAGAGACCCTATGAACTGTCCTGGCAACCCTTAAATAGTACACAGACACTACGATCCTCCGACATGATCACTCCTAGGTCTATGACGTTAGTTTTTCGCTCTGTTGTGTGGCTGGAATTTGTTTTATACTCTGTTGTAGTTTTAATTTCCTCATATATATACCATATCAGAATAATTGAATTTTCTCATCGTTATACTTCCTATTGTTTTCTGCGGCCTATTGACAGATTTGGTTGGTGTCCACCTGGAGCCTTGCAGCGTCTGCCATGTCTGCCTGGAGCCTTGCAGTGTCTGCAGTGTCTGCCTGGAGCCTTGCAGTGTCTGCCATGTCTGCCATGTCTGCCTGGAGCCTTGCAGTGTCTGCAATGGATGACACTGTCATGCAAATTCGGGTGTCATCTGCAAAGGTAGACTAGACCACTGATGGACACCGATCCAGCTGTTCCACCTGTTGTCTCTTCACCATCTGCACAACTTCGCAGCGTCCCATTTCTTCACTTCTTGTACATTTCTCGCTGCTTCACATGTGGACTTTTCTTAGCCTTCTAATCCGTAGACACCTCTACCTTCATTCACATTTATTGTACCTTTTTGTTCACAAATCATGGCTTATTTACAGTGGAGTACCCGCGGCCTCAGAAGTAACAGAGATGAGTTTCAGATGTTGCTCTGCCAGTCTTTCCTTGTTTGTCTTTGTCTACAAGAACATAAATTACCCTCCACTGTTAACCATTCCATCTCTGGCTATGTTTTATCCGATTCAATGGATCCTTTACCCAATGGAACCTTTTATGAAGTTCTCTTATACGCAGTGGTATTCCATTCCATTGTATCTGTCTCCTTGACGGTGATTATCTATCCTAGATGCTTCCACAACTAACACAACTACCACAACCACCACAACCACCACAACACACACAACACACACAACACACACAATACACACAGCACACACGCACACACACACACACAGAACACACACACACACCACACACACACACACACACACACACACACACACACACACACACACACAGAACACACACACACACACACACACACACACACACACACACACACACACACACACACACACACACACACACACACACAACACACACACACGTATTTGTGTTTATCTGGTGTCTTGCATACCACAAACATCTGTCAAGGAGTTCTCTCTTTCTCAAGGCAAACCAGAGTGTGTTGTGTTTTTTTTTTTGGGTGTGTGTTGTGTGTGTGTGTTGTGTGTGTGTGTGTGTGTGTGTGTGTGTGTGTGTGTGTGTGTGTGTGACTGTAGTACAAGAATTCAAAATCCTAAAACTGCAATCATCAATAGGCCTACACACTACAATCCATACCCACAGCCTCCACCCAACACCGAGCTATAGAATCCCACAGTATGCCACCAGGTCTCCCACCCTCACAGGCCCCACAAACCACAGTGTTGGAAAGGAAACTGAAGGTATGGTACACAAACGCTGATGGAATAACAAATAAGTGGGAGGAGTGGCATGAAAGAGTCAAAGAAGCATCACCGGACATCATAGCTCTCACAGAAACCAAGCTTACAGGTATGATAACAGATGCCATCTTTCCAACGGGATACCAAATCCTGAGGAAAGACAGAGGGAACAGGGGGGGTGGAGGAGTGGCGTTGCTGATCAAAAATCGCTGGAATTTTGATGAGCTGGAGAGAGGAGACAGCGGAGAAGAAAGTGATTACATAGTGGGAACACTTCACTCTGGAGGTCCCAAGGTGGTAATAGCAGTGATGTATAACCCACCACAGAACAGCAGGAGGCCAAGGCAAGAGTACGACGAGAGCAATAGAGCGATGGTTGACACACTGGCTAGAGTGGCCAGAAGAGCTCATGCATGCAGGGCAAAGCTCCTGATCATGGGTGACTTTAACCACAAGGAGATCGATGGGAGAACTTGGACCCACATGGGGGCCAAGATACATGGAGGGCTAAGATGATGGAGGTGGTACTGGAAAACTTCATGTGCCAACACGTAAGGGACACTACAAGAGAGAGAGGAGAGGATGAACCAGCAAGGCTGGACTTAGTATTCACCTTGAGTAGTGCAGATATCGAGGACATCACATATGAAAGACCCTTGGGCCAGTGACCATGTGGTTTTAAGCTTCGAATACACAGTAGAGCTACAAGTGGAGGGAGAAGCAGGAAGGCCAGGACGAATGAAGCCAAACTACAAGAAAGGGGACTACACAGGAATGAGGAACTACCTGAACGGGGTTCAGTGGGACAGAGAACTGGCAGGGAAGCCAGTTAATGAGACGATGGAATATGTAGCAACAAAATGCAAGGAGGCTGAGGAGAGGTTTGTACCCAAGGGTAACAGGATTAATGAAAAAGCCAGGATGAGCCCATGGTTACCCAAAGGTGCAGGGAGGCAAAACCAAGTGTGCTAGGGAATGGAAGAAATATAGAAGGCAAAGGACCCAGGAGAATAAGGAGAACAGTTGTAGAGCCAGAAACGAATATGCACAGATAAGAAGGGAGGCCCAAAGACAATATGAAAATGACATAGCAGCGAAAGCCAAATCTGACCCGAAACTGTTGTTACAGCCACATCAGGAGGAAAACAACAGTCAAGGACCAGGTAATCAGGCTAAGGAAGGAAGGAGGAGAGACAACAAGAAATGACCGTGAAGTATGTGAAAAAACTCAACAAGAGATTCAAAGAAGTGTTCACAGAGGAGACAGAAGGGACTCCAGAAAGACGGAGAGGTGGGGCACACCACCAAGTGCTGGACACAGTGCACACAACCGAGGAAGAAGTGAAGAGGCTTCTGAGTGAGCTAGATACCTCAAAGGCAATGGGCCAGATAACATCTCCCATGGTATTGAGAGAGGGAGCAGAGGCGCTATGTGTACCCCTAACAACAATATTCAATACATCTATCGAAACAGGGAGATTGCCTGAGGCATGGAAGACAGCAAATGTAGTCCCAATCTTTAAAAAAGGAGACAGACATGAAGCATTTAAAATACAGACCAGTGTCACTGACATGTATAGTATGCAAAATCATGGAGAAGGTTATCAGGAGAAGAGTGGTGGAACACCTAGAAAGGAATGATCTCATCAACAGCAGCCAACATGGTTTCAGGGACGGGAAATCCTGTGTCACAAACCTACTGGAGTTCTATGACATGGTGACAGCATAAGACAAGAGAGAGAGGGGTGGGTGGATTGCATTTCTTGGACTGCAAGAAGGGGTTTGACACAGTTCCACACAAGAGATTGGTGCAAAAACTGGAGGACCAAGCAGGGATAACAGGGAAGGCACTACAATGGATCAGGGAATACTTGTCAGGAAGACAGCAGCGAGTCATGGTACGTGGCGAGGTGTCAGAGTGGGCACCTGTGACCAGCGGGGTCCCGCAGGGGTCAGTCCTAGGACCAGTGCTGTTTCTGGTATTTGTGAACGACATGACGGAAGGAATAGACTCTGAGGTGTCCCTGTTTGCAGATGACGTGAAGTTGATGAGAAGAATTCACTCGATCGAAGACCAGGAGAACTACAAAGGGATCTGGACAGGCTGCAGACCTGGTCCAGCAATTGTCCTGGAGTTCAATCCCACCAAGTGCAAAGTCATGAAGATTGGGAAGGGCAAAGAAGGCCGCAGACGGAGTACAGTCTAGGGGTCAGAGACTACAAACCTCACTCAAGGAAAAAGATCTTGGGGTGAGTATAACACCAGGCACATCTGAAGCGCCACATCAACCAAATAACTGCTGCAGCATATTGGGCGCCTAGCAAACCTCAGAACAGCATTCCGACATCTTAATAAGGAATCATTCAGGACCCTGTACACCGTGTATGTTAGGCCAATTGGAGTATGCGGCACCAGTTTGGAACCCACACCTAGCCAAGCACGTGAAGAAACTAGAGAAAGTGCAAAGGTTTGCAACAAGACTAGTCCCAGAGCTAAGAGGTATGTCCTACGAGGAGAGGTTAAGGGAAATCAACGTGACGACACTGGAGGACAGGAGAGATAGGGGGGACATGATAACGACATACAAAATACTGAGAGGAATTGACAAGGTGGACAAAGACAGGATGTTCCAGAGATTGGACACAGTAACAAGGGGACACAGTTGGAAGCTGAAGACACAGATGAATCACAGGGATGTTAGGAAGTATTTCTTCAGCCACAGAGTAGTCAGTAAGTGGAATAGTTTGGGAAGCGATGTAGTGGAGGCAGGATCCATACATAGCTTTAAGCAGAGGTATGATAAAGCTCACGGCTCAGGGAGAGTGACCTAGTAGCGATCAGTGAAGAGGCGGGGCCAGGAGCTCGGACTCGACCCCCGCAACCTCAACTAGGTGAGTACAACTAGGTGAGTACACGAGTAGGCCTCCTGGAACACCACACTCTCCAGCCCTTTAACACACGTATGTGCCCTTGTGTACCAATTTCCATCCTCCTGAAATACAAGTATCCTCTCTTTTAAATCAATTTAACTAGTATCTTTTACTTCGTGATTATGTCTCCCATTACAACACATATGTAATTTTTCCTCGTTGTGTATATTGATACACGATGGATATTCAGGCCATAATATACACCCGGGTGTATATTCATACTGAGGTATACAGATGTATTTAAAAAGTATTGTGGGTTAGAGAAATTAGAGAGAGTGACCTAGTAAAGTTAGTGAAAATTTTAGAAATTATAGCCGAAGGAGGAGAGATAGATAGATAGACAGGGAGAGAAACAGGCGACGACTCTCACCAGTTTACAAAGCCAGTAACAGTACCGCTGACCCGTTACAACGGTGGCGAAGGAGCGAGATTTTGTCGCTCCAACGGCACGCCAGATGATGCTGGAGATGGGAGATGAAACAGCTGATCTATCAGCTGATCTATCAGCTGATCTAACATGACTCTGATCATCTTAAACAGCTGATTTAACAGCTGATCTCTAGCTGATCTAACACATCAGCTGACAGCTGTCTATACCATATACACTCATACACATAAGTATACACACTCATACACTGGTATATATACACACACAGGTATACACACACACACACTGGTATACACACATATACACAAGTATACATACACATACACAAGTATACACACATATACACAAGTATACACACTCATACACAAGTATACACACACATACACAAGTATACACACATATACACAAGTATACACACTCATACACAAGTATACATACACATACACAAGTATACACACATATACACAAGTATACATACACATACACAAGTATACACACATATACAAGTTACAAGTTGTGAGGTACTGAACTGAGACTTAGACAGGTTCAATGTCTGTGCAGCATACAGCAATGACCGTCACAGACATATGAACACAATATAGGCAATGCCGTCAACAGATGATGAACACAGACTGAAGAGTATGACAGGTCAGCAACATGATGAACAGCTAGACCTGAGCACATGAATCAGCGACATAGAACAGCACCTAGCATACGTACAGATGATGAACACAACCTAGCAGACAAGGTAGCAGACATGATGAATCATGACTGAGCATGACAGGTGCAACATGTGAGACTAGAACTGAGGCATGAAGGTCTGCAGCATGATGAACAGCATACCTGAGGCAGTGACAGGTTAGCAGACATGATGAACAGCAGACCTGAGGCAATGACAGGTCAGCAGACATGATGAACAGCATACCTGAGGCAGTGACAGGTCAGCAGACATGATGAACAGCAGACCTGAAGCAGTGACAGGTCAGCAGACATGATGAACAGCAGACCTGAAGCAGTGACAGGTCAGCAGACATGATGAACAGCAGATCTGAAGCAGTGACAGGTCAGCAGACATGATGAACAGCATACCTGAGGCAGTGACAGGTTAGCAGACATGATGAACAGCAGACCTGAGGCAGTGACAGGTCAGCAGATCATGATGAACAGCAACCTGAAGCAGTGACAGGTTAGCAAACATGATGAACAGCAGACCTGAGGCAGTGACAGGTTAGCAGACATGATGAACAGCAGACCTGAGGCAGTGACAGGTCAGCAGATATGATGAATAGCAGACCTGAAGCAGTGACAGGTCAGCAGACATGATGAACAGCAGACCTGAAGCAGTGACAGGTCAGAAGATATGATGAACAGCAGATCTGAAGCAGTGACAGGTCAGCAGACATGATGACAGCAGTGATCCAATAGACTAATGATCCAGCAGACTAGTGATCCAGCAGACTGGTGATCCAGTAGACTAGTGATCCAGTAGACTAGTGATCCAGTAGACTATTGATCCAACAGTGATCCAGCAGACTAGTGATCCAGCAGACTAGTGATTCAGTAGACTAGCGATCCAGTAGACTAGCGATCCAGTAGACTAGTGATCCAACAGTGATCCAGCAGACTAGTGATCCAGCAGACTAGTGATCCAGTAGACTAGTGATCCAACAGTTATCCAACAGACTAGTGATCCAGCAGGACTAGTGATCCAGCAGACTGGTGATCCAGTAGACTAGTGATCCAGTAGACTAGTGATCCAACAGTGATCCAGCAGACTGGTGATCCAGTAGACTAGTGATCCAGTAGACTAGTGATCCAGTAGACTAGTGATCCAGTAGACTAGTGATCCAATAGACTAGTGATCCAGTAGACTAGTGATCCAATAGACTAGTGATTCAGTAGACTAGTGATCCAACAGTGATCCAGCAGACTAGTGATCCAGCAGACTGGTGATCCAATAGACTAGTGATCCAGTAGACTAGTGATCCAACAGTGATACAGCAGACTAGTGATCCAGCAGACTGGTGATCCAGTAGGCTAGTGATCCAGCAGACTAGTGATCCAGTAGACTAGTGATCCAGTAGACTAGTGATCCAACAGTGATCCAGCAAACTAGTGATCCAGCAGACTGGTGATCGAGTAGACTAGTGATCCAGTAGACTAGTGATCCAGTAGACTAGTGATCCAACAGTGATCCAGCAGACAAGTGATCCAGTAGACTGGTGATCCAGTAGACTAGTGATCCAGCAGATCAGTGATCAAGCGGTGATCCATCAGACTAGTGATCCAGCTGACCAGTGATCCAACAGACTTGTGATCTAGCAGTCTAGTGATCCAGCTGACCAGTGATCCAGCAGACTTGTGATCTAGCAGTCTAGTGATCCAGCTGACCAGTGATCCAGCAGACTTGTGATATAGCAGTCTAGTGATCCAGCTGACCAGTGATCCAGCAGACTTGTGATCTAGCAGTCTAGTGATCCAGCTGACCAGTGATCCAGCAGACTTGTGATCTAGCAGTCTAGTGATCCAGCTGACCAGTGATCCAGCAGACTTGTGATCTAGCAGTCTAGTGATCCAGAAGAGATCCATCAGACAGGCAGGAACACCTGGTGCACTGCCAGCAGACTTTCTCCAGTCTGCTGGCAGTGCCAGGTTCTGCTGGCTAGACCACAGGTCTGCTGGGTTACTAAGCAGACCTCTCTAGCTGTCTGCTGTCTGCTCTCTCTCTCTCACAGCACCTGTCTCTGCTGCTGTCTGCTCTCTCTCACATAATCTCTCTGCTCCTGTCTGCTCTCACATCATCTCTCTGCTGATGTCCGCTGTCTCTCACACTGTCTCTGCTGACGTCTGCTGTCTCTCACACTGTCTCTGCTGATGTCTGCTTTCTCCTAACACCATCTGTTTCTGCTGATGTCTGCTGCCTGCCACACCATCTGTTTCTGCTGATGTCTGCTGCCTACCACACCATCTGTCTCTGCTGATGTCTGTTGCCTGCCACATCATCTGTCTCTGCTGATGTCTGCTGCCTGCCACATCATCTGTCTCTGCTGATGTCTGCTGCCTGCCACATCATCTGTCTCTGCTGATGTCTTCTGCCTGCCACACCATCTGTTTCTGCTGATGTCTGCTGCCTACCACACCATCTGTCTCTGCTGATGTCTGCTGCCTACCACACCATCTGTCTCTGCTGATGTCTGCTGCCTGCCACATCATCTGTTTCTGCTGATGTCTGCTGCCTACCACACCACCTGTCTCTGCTGATGTCTGCTGCCTGCCACATCATCTGTCTCTGCTGATGTCTGCTGCCTGCCACATCATCTGTCTCTGCTGATGTCTGCTGCCTGCCACATCATCTGTTTCTGCTGCCTACCACACCATCTGTCTCTGCTGATGTCTGCTGCCTGCCACATCATCTGTCTCTGCTGATGTCTGCTGCCTGCCACATCATCTGTTTCTGCTGATGTCTGCTGCCTACCACACCATCTGTCTCTGCTGATGTCTGCTGCCTGCCACATCATCTGTCTCTGCTGATGTCTGCTGCCTGCCACATCATCTGTCTCTGCTGATGTCTGCTACCTGCCACATCTGTCTCTGCTGCCTACCACATCATCTGTCTCTGCTGATGTCTGCTGCCTGCCACATCTGTCTCTGCTGATGTCTGCTGCCTCTCGCACCATCTGTCTGCTGCCTGCTGTCTTCTCCCTGCTGTCTCTCACTCCATCTGTGACCTCCTCAGGTGACCTCCAGGCTACCCCATGTGACCTCCAGGTTACCCCCAGGTGACCCCGAAATGACCTCCAGATGACCCCCAGGTGACCTCCAGGTGACCCCCAAATGACCTCCAGGTGACCTCCAGGTGACCCCAGGTGACCTCCAGGTGACCCCCAGATGACCTCCAGGTGACCTTCAGATGACTTCCAGATGACCCCCAGGTGACCACCAGGTGACCACCAGGTGACCACCAGGTGACCACCAGGTGACCTCCAGGTGACCCCCAGGTGACCCCAGATGATCTCCAGGTGACCCCCAGATGACCTCCAGGTGACCTCCAGGTAACCTCCAGGTGACCTCCAGGTGACCCCCAGATGACCTCCAGGTGACCATCAGGTGACCTCCAGGTGACCTCCAGGTGACACCAGGTGACCTCCGGGTAACCCAGGTTACCCCCAGGTGACTTTCAGGTGACCTCCAGGTGACACCAGGTGACCTCCAGGTAACCCGTATGACCTCCAGGTGACCCCCAAGTGACCTCTAGGTTATCTCCATGTAAGGAAGGGTCATCTGCCACCCACCATCACCCACTACCACCCACGGACACCCACTACCACCCACCACCACCCACTACCGCCCACTGACACCCACTATCACCCACCACCACCCACTGCCATCCACTGACACCCACTACCACCCACCACCACCCACTGCCATCCACTGACACCTACCACCACCCACCACCACCCACACCACCAACTACCATCCACCACCACAACCACCACCCACCACCACCCCACACCACCACCCACCACCACCCACCACCACCAACTACCACCCACCGCCACCCACCACCAACTACCACCCACCACCACAACCACCACCCACCACCACCCACCACCACAAACACTACCACACACCACCACCCACCACCACCAACTACCAGCCACCACCAACAACCACCACCCACCACCATCCACCACCAACCACCACCCACCACCACCCACCACCAATTACCACCCACCACCACCCACCACCACCACCACCGCCCACCACCACCAACTACCACCCACCACCACCAACTACCACCCACCACCACCCACTACCACCAACTACCACCCACCACCACCCACCACCACCCACTACCACCCACCACCACCAACCACCACCCACCACCACCAACTACCACCCACCACCACCCACCACCACCAACTACCACCCACCACCACCCACCACCAACTACCACCCACCATCACAACCACCACCCACCACCACAACCACCACACCACCACCACAAACTACCACCCACCATCACCCACCACCACCAACTACCACCCACCACCACCACCCACCACCCACCCACCACCATCCACCACCAACTACCACACACCACCACCCACCACCAATTAACCACCCCACCACCACCCACCACCACCAACTACCACCCACCACCCACCACCACCACCACCACCAACTACCACCCACCATCACACACACCACCACCCACCCCCACAACCACCACCCACTACCACCACTACCACCCACCACCACCCACCACCACCAACTACCACCCACCACCACCACCCACCACCAACCACCACCAACTACCACACACCACCACCCACCACCAATTACCACCCACCACCACCCACCACCACCAACTACCACCCACCACCATCCACCACCACCAACTACCACCCACCACCACCCACCACCACCAACTACCACCCACCACCAACCCACCACCAACTACCACCCACCATCACAACCACCACCCACACACCACAACCACCACCCACCACCACCAACTACCACCCACCACCACCCACCACCACCAACTACCACCCACCACCACCCACCACCAACTACCACCCATCATCACAACCACCACCCACCACCACAACCACCACCCGCCACCACCCACTACCACCCACCACCACCCACCACCAATTACCACCCACAACCACCCACCACCACCATCTACTACCCACCACCACCCACCACCACCAACTAACCACCACCCACCACCACCAACTACCACCCACCACCACCAACTACCACCCACCACCACCCACCACCACCAACTACCACCCACCACCACCCACCACCACCAACTACCACCCACCACCACCCACCACCACCAACTACCACCCACCATCACAACCACCACCCACCACCACCAACTACCACCCACCATCACAACCACCACCCACCACCACCCACCACCACCAACTACCACCCACCATCACAACCACCACCCACCACCACCCACCACCACCAACTACCACCCACCATCCACAACCACCACCCACCACCACCCACCACCACCAACTACCACCCACCATCACAACCACCACCCACCACCACCCACCACCACCACACTACCACCCACCATCACAACTACCACCCACCACCACCCACTACCACCAACTACCACCCACCACCACCACCCACCACCACCCACTACCACAACTACCACCCACCACCCACCACCACCACCCACCACCACCCACCACCACCAACTACCACCCACCATCACAACCACCACCACCACCACCACCACCCACCACCACCCACTACCACCAACTACCACCCACCACCACCACCCACCACCACCACACCACCCACCACCACCAACTACCACCCACCATCACAACCACCACCACCACCACCCACCACCACCACTACCACCCACCATCACAACCACCACCACCACCACCACCACCCCACCACCACCCACTACCACCAACTACCACCCACCACCCCCACCACCACCCACCACCACCCACTACCACCAACTACCACCCACCACCCACCACCACCCACCCACCACCACCCACTACCACCAACTACCACCCACCACCCACCACCACCACCACCACCACCACCCACCACCACCAACTACCACCCACCATCACAACCACCACCCACCACCACCAACTACCACCCACCATCACAACCACCACCCACCACCACCAACTACCACCCACCATCACAACCACCACCCACCACCACCAACTACCACCCACCACACAACCACCACACCATCACCACCAACTACCACCCACCATCACAACCACCACCACCACCACCCACCACCACCCACCACCACCCACCACCACACAGAGGGGACTGACTCCCCTACTACGTATCTGTCGTTAACGTGAGTCAACTACGACTCTATACACAGTACACGACACTAGTGAAAGTGATGTACTTTCACTAGTGTTCCGAACTACCAAGTAGTCTAGTGGGTGAGTGAATGGGGTTTAAAGTCTATCTACTACACCATGACCAGGAATACGCTGAGATATACATCTTCCAGTGTATATATACTGAGATATACACCTCCCAGTGTATATACACTGAGATATACACCTCTCAGTGTATATACACTGAGATATACACCTCTCAGTGTATATACACTGAGATATACACCCTCTCAGTGTATAATACACTGAGATATACACCTCTCAGTGTATATACACTGAGATATACACCTCTCAGTGTAAATACACTGAGATATACACCTCTCAGTGTATATACACTGAGATATACACCTCTCAGTGTATATACACTGAGATATACACCTCTCAGTGTATATACACTGAGATATACACCTCTCAGTGTATATACACTGAGAATATACACCTCTCAGTGTATATACACTGAGATATACACCTCTCAGTGTATATAACACTGAGATATACACCTCTCAGTGTATATACACTGAGATATACACCTCTCAGTGTATATACACTGAGATATACACCTCTCAGTGTATATACACTGAGATATAACACCTCTCAGTGTATATACACTGAGATATACACCTCTCAGTGTATATACACTGAGATATACACCTCTCAGTGTATATACACTGAGATATACACCTCTCAGTGTATATACACTGAGATATACACCTCTCAGTGTATTACCTTGATGTTTGTACTGACCTAATTCATGTTCCAGGGGTCAGCTCACCGCCCACTCCCAAACTCTTATAAAATCGTCAATTCCACAGGTTTTCAGCCTTAAAATCATCCTTAAGGGCCGCTCAAAACCCGTATGGGCCGGTTGAAGGTTGAATCTATATACCAGTGTGTGCCCAGACGGGTTTGTTGCGTTCCAGGACTTGAAATTCGTGACCCTGGCTTTGTAAGTGAATATCAGGGCCCCTTGTAACAAGTCTGACTGGTTGGGATTCTTCAGTCCCTCCTGATAGAAGGGGGTCAGTCCCTGAGTCTAGATAGAAGGGGGTCAGTCCCTCAGGTAACTGTGTTCCTGAGTCCCTGACCTCACACTCAGGGCCAGTAGCTACACCCCTGATTTCCCTGACATGTGGGAAGAGATGGATAATTTATTACCAGGAAGATAGACTTATATCTCTGGGTAGATAGATAGATAAACAGAGAGAGAGAGAGAGTATCTCAGTGTATATACACTGAGATATACACTAAGTACCTTGAACTTTACTAAGTTTGATCAAGATTCATTAAACTTTACAACCTTGAAGTTCAATAGATGAACTTTTAAGGACGTTCATGAGTGAGGTGGCTGTATGGGGTGATATATATATATATATATATATATATATAAATATATAATATATATATATATA
The DNA here is from genome assembly GCF_026875155.1 of Cherax quadricarinatus. Classification (NCBI taxonomy): domain Eukaryota; kingdom Metazoa; phylum Arthropoda; class Malacostraca; order Decapoda; family Parastacidae; genus Cherax; species Cherax quadricarinatus. The sequence goes on from NC_069496.1 coordinate 16,653,207, forward strand.
ATTATATATATATAGATAATATATATATATATATATGTATATATATATATATATATATATAATAATATAATAATTATATATATATATATATATATATATATATATAATATATATATATATATAACATATATATATATATATAGATATATATATGTATATATATATATATATATATAACATATATATATATATATATGCAAACAACCACTCTGAAAGAATTAAGAAATTCCAAGCGCTTTCGTGACACTCACATTACAAGGAACTATGAAAAGTGAAAGCATCCAAGAAGCATATAAGGGGCCCGGCCAGCACCTCACTATCATCCCACACAACGGTTTAACACGTGAACGCGCGCCGACCCAACTTGGATAGGTCCTTGCACACAAACCAGGGAAATCCAGTCAGAAACCAATTATAGCTTCCATAGGTCAGTTTCATATAAATTATCCAAATGGCTTGTTGATATTTTGAGACCCTATATTGTTGGCAAAAATTTCTAACTTTAATGTTAAAAACAACATAGACTTGGGTTGATAATTTAAATCTCCTTGACTGACTTAAATGATTTTAACATGGTTAGTTTTGATGTTACTTCCTTGTTTACGAAAGTTCCTGTGATGATTTATAAGTTTCTTATCTGAAGAACTCGTTTAACTATGATTAACCATTGCCAGTTCCTACTATCATTTAAACTTATTAACTTTGCATTGTTGATGCAAAATTTGTATTTAATGATAAGTTTTACACTCAGAAGTTTGGTATGGCAAATGGGGAATCCTCTTTCACCTGTTCTTAAGTACCATATACATGGAATTTTTTGAAACAAGGTTCTTAAACACAATCCTCCCTAATAAGCTAAATTGTTCAATATGTTGCTGATATTTTTGTCTTATGCCCCAAAAATGTAGAATACACCATTTTCCTTGGAAAATTAAAATAGCTTAGCCCATTCTATAAACTTACTGTTGAGTTTGAAGAAATAACTCATTGCCTTTTCAGATGTTTTAATTATTAAGGGTAATAATTGAATTTCAAATTTAAAATTTACAGAAAACCTACAAATAACTGTTTCCTATGGTCCACTATATTCCTCGCATCAGATAGATCAAACTGTCTGTTTTCTCATCTATGTTTTTTAAGAGCTTTAACAATTTGTAGTTCCAATAGTTCCATAGATGAGGAAATAACCAAAATTATGAATAGTTACTGGTGTGATTTAAAACACATACAGTGTTGTCCCCAAGAAATGTATTGATAAATCTTTTAAAGTTGCTGAGAAATACTTTTTATAATCAAAAAGGGACAACCAGCCTAATTCAAACTAAAAATATGTTGGTTCTCCCTTACCATGAAAAACTTGGTTGATATGCCTTTCTTCTTAAGACTTTTAATATTAAAGTTGTATTCAAAATCTTGATACAGTAAAAAAACTTTTGTGATAAGAATTTCCCTTTCCCCCCAAAATGCAGGGATGGGGGAAAAATTTGTTGTCTATAAGATTCTTGTAAAATTTGCGATAAAGCTTATACGGTCTAAACTGGTTAAAATTCTCCGAACTAAGATAAACAACATAAATATAGCATTAGAACTGGACAAGATTCCAATGCTCTATTTATTCATGTAAGAAGATTTTAACCATCCAATTGTATTTCAAAAAGTTGAGAATGTTAGTAGCAAGCAAGTCCATGGTCGACACGAATATAATTGAATCTTGTTTTCATAAAAAGCAGTATTTGACACTAAATATGAATATTTTCCTTTGGTTTATATAAATTTAGATCATTAATAATTAATAGAATTTGGGAAGAATTTAATAATACACTGGAACAACTAATAATTTTTAAATTTTCTTGTGTAGAATATTTTTGTGGGTGATTTGTGGCAAAGGACCCTGTCCAGTTGGGTCGGCGCGCGTCAGGTGTTTTAACGTTGTGGATCTGATAGTGAGGTGTTGGCCAGACCCCTTATATAGTCTTCCTTGGATGCTCACTTTCATATTCCTTGATAATGTGATAGTCCACGAAAGCGCTTGGGAATTTCTCTATTCTTCAGAGTGGTTGTTTTGGCATATTTTGAAATCACCGTTTACTGTGATCTTATTGCATATATATATATAATATTATATATAAATATATATATATATATATAAATATATATAAAATATAAATATATATATATAAATATATATATATATATATTTATAACTATATATATATAATATATATATATATATATATATAATATATATATATATATATATATATAATATATACCTGGAGCCACATGGAGGCCCAGAAAATGTGGAGAACTAGATACTGGAGATGGTAAACTGGGAAAACTCGAACATCAACACTTAAGGAGAGGATGAACCAGCAAGACTGGACCTAATATTCACCTTGGGTAGTGCAGATATTGAGGAATCACATATGAAAGACCCATCGGGGCAGTGATCATGTGGTTCTGGAGCTTCGAATACCATTGTAGAGTACAAGTGGAGAGGGAAGCAGGAAGAGTAGGGGCAGGTGAAGCAAACTACAAGAGGGGACTACACAGGCCATGAGGAATTTCCTGCATGAAGTTCAGTGGGACAGGCACCGGTGGGGAAAATTCATAAATGAGATGGAGGAATATGTGACAGCAATATCAAGGAAGCTGAGGAGGACTGTACCCAAGAGCAACAGTAGGTAATGAGAAGGCCAGAACGAGCCTTGTTCAAACCAAAGTTGTAGAGAGGCCAAAACTAAGTGTGCTAGAGAATGGAAGAAGTATAGAAGACAAAGGACCCAGAGATAAGGAGAGTCAGTCTACAGCCAGAATGAATATGCACAGGTAAGAAGGGCGGGCCAAAGACAAATACGAAAATGACATAACAGAGAAAACCAAGTCTAACTGAAGTTGTGTACGCACATCAGGAGGAACACAACAGTCAGGACCAGTTAATCAGTCTGAGGAAGAAGGAAGGAAGAGAGTAGATAACAAAGAAACGACCAAAAGTGTTTGAGGAGCTCAACATGAGATATAAAGAAGTATTCTCAGTGGAGACAGAGAAGGACGAGAGGTGGGTACCCCATCAAGTGCTGGACACAATATATACAACCGAGGAGGTGGAGAAGAAGCTACAAGTGAACAAATATCTCAAAGGCGGTGGGAACTGATAACATCTCTTCTCTCCATGGGTCCTGAGAGAGGGAGTGGAGGTGCTGTTGTGTACCACTAACAACAATCTTCAACACATCTATCATGGTCCTGAAGAGGGAACAGAGCGCTGTGTGTACACTAACGGACAATCTTCAACACATCTATCGAAGCAGGTACTACCTGAGGTTTTGGAAACAGGAAATTAGTCCCAATTAAAACAAAAAACAAAAAACAGACCAGACATGAAGCACTAAACTTACAGACCAGTGTCAACTGACATGTATATATGCAAAGTCCGTGGAGAAGATTATCAGGAGAAGAGTGAATGGAACACCTAAGAAAGGAATGATCTCATCAACAGAGCACCAACATGGATTTCAGGGACGGGAAACTCCTGTACACAAACCTACTGAGCTCTATGACAGGAGAGGGCGACAGCAGTAAGACAAGAGAGAGAGGGGTGGTGGATTGCATTTCCCTTAGATTGCAAGAAGGCGTTGAGACACAAGTTTCCACACAAGATACTAGTGCCAAACTGGAGGCCAAGCAGGAATAACAGGGAAGGCACTGCAATGGATCAGGGAATACTTGTCAGGAAGACAGCAGCGAGTAATGGTACGAGGCGGAGGTGTCAGAGTGGGCACCTGTGACCAGCGGGGTCCCACAGGGTCAGTCCTAGGACCAGTGCTGTTTCTGTATTAGTGGGTGGGGTGAATGGGGTTTAAAGTCTTTTATCCCCTGACCATAAAAATTTCGCGAGATATACATTTTCCCAGTGAAAATATACGAGAAATACACCTCCCATTTTTATAAAAACCTGGATATACACCTCCAGGTATTACATAGATATACCCCTTCAGTGTATATACACTGGTAACCCCTCCAGTGTATAAAACACTGGATTACCCCCTCCGTGTATATAATGGATATACACCTCTCAGTGTAATATACACTGAGATATACACCCTCAGTGTATATACACTGAGATATACACCTCTCAGCGTATATACACTGAGATTACACCTCTCAGTGTATATAACACTGAGATATACACCTCTCAGTGTATATACACTGAGATATACACCTCTCAGTGTATATACACTGAGATATACACCTCTCAGTGTATATACACTGAGATATACACCTCTCAGTGTATATACACTGAGAAAATACACCTCTCAGTGTATATACACTGAGATATACACCTCTCAGTGTTTTTAAACCTTGATTTTTGTACTGACCTAATTCTGTTCCAGGGGTCAGCTCACCGCCCCCCCCTCCCAAACTTTTAAATAAAATCGCCAATTCCACAGGTTTTCAGCCTTAAAATCATCCTTAAGGGCCGCTCAAAACCCGTATGGGCCGGTTGAAGGTTAATCTAAATCCCAGTGTGTGCCCCGGACGGGTTTGTTGCGTTCCAGGACTTGAAATTTCGTGACCCTGGCTTTGTAAGTGAATATCAGGGCCCTTGTAACAAGTCTGACTGGTTGGGATTCTTCAGTCCCTCCTGATAGAAGGGGGTCAGTCCTGAGTCTAGATAGAAGGGGGTCAGCCCCTCAGGTAACTGTGTTCCTGAGTCCCTGACCTAAACCCCTCAGGGCCGTAGCTACACCCCTGATTTCCCTGACATGTGGGAAGAGATGGATAATTTATTCCCAGGAAGATAGACTTATATCTCGGGGTAGATAGATAGATAAACAGAGAGAGGAGAGAGTATCTCAGTGTATATACATGAGATATACACTAAGTACCTTGAACTTTACTAAGTTTGATCAAGATTCATTAAACTTTACAACCTTGAAGTTCAATAGATGAACTTTTAAGGACGTTCAAAGTTCATTAAGTGATATATATAAAATAATATATATATATATATAATATATATATAAATATATATATATATATATATATATTATAATATATATATATATATATATATTTAAAAAAATTTTATATATATATATAATATATATATATATTAAAATAATATATTAAAATATATATAATATATATATAATATAAATATATATATATATATAATAAAATATATATATTTTATAATATATATATATATTATATATATATATATTTTATTATATATATATATATATATTTATATATATATATTATAATATATTATATATATATTTTATTTATATATATAATATATTATATATAAAATTCAAAATATATATTTTTATTTTATATGCAAAACAACCACTCTGAAAGAATAGAGAAATTCCAAGCGCTTTCGTGACTACTCACATTATCAAGGAACTATGAAAGTGAAGCATCCAAGGAAGCTATATAAGGGGTCCGGCCAGCACCTCACTATCAGATCCCACAACGGTTAAACACGTGACGCGCGGCGACCCAACTTGGATAGGTCCTTTGCACACAAACCAGGGAATCCAGTCAGACCAATTATTAGCTCCATAGGGTCAGTTTCATATAAATTAAACCCAAATGGCTTGTTGTTATTTTAAACCCCTATTGTTGGCAAAATTTCTAACTTTAATGTTAAAAAAACATAGACTTGGTTGATAAATTAAACTCCTTGACTGACTTAAATGATTTTAACATGGTTAGTTTTGATGTTACTTCCTTGTTTACGAAAGTTCCTGTTGATGATTTATTAAGTTTCTTATCTGAAGAACTCGTTAACTATGATTTACCATTGCCAGTTCCTACTATCATTAAATTTTATTAAACTTTGCATTGTTGATGCAAAATTTGTATTTAATGATAAGTTTTACACTCAGAAGTTTGGTTTGGCAATGGGAAATCCTCTTTCACCTGTTCTTAGTAACCTATACATGGAATTTTTTGAAACAAGGTTACTTAAACACAATCCTCCCCCAATAGAGCTAAATGGTTCAGATATGTTGATGATATTTTGTGTCTTATGCCCAAAAATGTAGATATACACCATTTTTCTTGGAAAATTAATAGCTTAGCCCATTCTATAAACTTTACTGTTGAGTTTGAAGAAAATAACTCATTGCCTTTTCTAGATGTTTTAATTTATTAAGGGTATAAGAATTCAAATTTAAAATTTACAGAAAACCTACAAATAACGTTCCTATGTCCCTTTATTCCTCGCATCAAAATTTGAGTCAACGTTGTTTTCTCTCAATGTTTTTGAGAGCTTTACAAAATTTTTAGTCCAGAGTTCATAGATGAGGAAAAACCAAAATTTTGAAATAGGTAATGATTTTAAAAAAACCCAAGAAAAAAGTAATTGATAAATCTTTTAAAGTTGCTAGAAAAACTTTTTATAATCCAAAAAAAAAGGGCCCGGGGAACCAATTTGGGGGGGGCCCCTCCCAAAAACCCCCAAAAAAATTAAAATTGGGGGGCCCCAAAAATTTAAAAGGTTTTTTTAAAAAGGGGGTTTTTTTGGTTTTTTTTTGGGGGGAAAAACAAAAAATTTTAAAAATTTTTTTTTAAAATTTTTTTTTTTTTTTTTTTTTTAAAAAAAAAAGGGTTTTTAAAAAAAAATTTTTTTTTCCTTTTTAAAAAAAAATTTTTTTGTTTTTTTTTTTTAAAATTTTTTTTTTTTTAAAAAAAATTTTTTTTAAAAAAGGAAAAATTTTTTTTTGGTTTTTGGGAAAAACCTTTTTTTTTTCCTTAAAAAAAATTTTTTTAATTTTTTAAAAATTTTTTTAAAAAATTTTTAAATGGGGAAAATTTTTTTTTTTAAAAATTTTTTTTTTAAAAAAAAAAAAAAATTTTTTAAAAAAAATTTTGGGCCCTTTTTTTAGGGGGTTTTTTTAAAAAAAATTTCCCCCCTTTTTTGGTTTTTTTTTTTGGGAAAAAAAAATTTTAAAAAAAAAAAAAAAACCCCCTTTTTTTTTTTCCCCCTTTTTTTTTTTTTTTTTTTTGGGTTTTTTTTTCTTTTTTTTAAAAAAAAATTTTTTTGGTTTTTTTAAAAATTTTTTTTTTAAAAAAAAAAATTTTTTTAAAAAAAAAAATTTTTTTAAATTTTAAAAAAATTTTAAAAAAAAAATTTTGTTTTTAAAAAATTTTTTTTTCCCCAAAAATTAAAAAATTTTTAAAAAATTTTTTTTTTTTTTAAAAAAGGGAAAAAACCTTTTAATAAAAAAAATTTTTTTTTTCCCCCAAAAAGGGGGGAAGGGTTTTTTTCCTTTTAAAATTTTTAAAAAAATTTAAAAAAAAAAAAAATTTTTTAAAAACCCCCCCCAAAAAAGGGGGGGGAAAAACCCCCTTTTTTTAAAAAATTTTAAAAAAAAATTTTTTTTTCCCCAAAAAAAAAAAAAAACCTTCCAAAAAAATTTTTTTTTTTTTAAAAAGGGGATTTTCCCAATTTAAATTTTTTTGGGAAAAATTTTTTTTTTTTAAAAAAAAAATTTTTTTAAAATTTTTTTAAAAAAAATTTTAAAAAAAAAAATTTTTTTTTTTTTTGGGGGTTTTTTTGGGGGTTTTTAAAAAAAGGGGGTTTTTTTTTCCCAGGGAAAAAATTTTTTTTTTTTTTTTTTTTAAAAAGGGGGCCCGGACCCCCTTTGGGGGGGGTTTTTTTGGGGGGGGGGGGTTTTTTTTTCCCCTTTTTTTTTTTTTTAAAATTTTTTTTTTTTTTTTTTTAAAAAAAATTTTTAAATTTTTTTTTAAAATTTTTTTTTTTTAAATTTTTAAAAATTTTTGGGTTTTTTTGGGGGGAAAAAAAAAAATTTTTTTTTTTTTTTTTAAAAAAAAATTTTAAAATTTAAAAAAAAAAGGGGCCCAAAATTTAATTGGGTTTGGGGGGTTTGGGAAACCCCAAAAAAAAAAAAAAAAAAAGGGGAAAAAAAAAAGGAAAAAAAAAAAAAAAAAAAAAAAAACCCCCCGGGGGGGGGTTTGATTTTTTTAAAAAAAAAAAAGGGGGGAAAAAAGGGGGGGGAAAAAAGGGGGGGGAAGGGGGGGGCCCCCAACCCGGGGGAACCCCCCGGGGGTTTTAAAAAAAGGGGGGGGGAAAAAATTAAAAAAAAAAATTTTTGGGGAAAAAAAAAAAAGGGGGAAGGGGTTTGGGAAAAAGGGGGAAAAAGGGAAAGGGGGGCCCCCCAAAAAAGTGGGGGAAAAAAAAAATTTTTAAAAAAGGGAAGAAAAGGGGGAAAAAAAAAAAAAGGGGGGTTTTAAAAAAAATTTTTTCCAAAAAAGGGGGGGCCCAAAAAATACAAAAAAACCAAAAGAAAAAACCCAAAAGGGGTTTTTTAAAAAAAAAGGGAAACAAAAAAGGCCGGGTAATCAGTCTGAGGGGGGGGAAAAAGGGAAAGGGGGGAGAAAAGAAAAAAAAAAAAAGGTGTGGGGGCCCCCTTTTTTAAAAAAAAAAAAAAAGGGGGGGGGGGGGGGGAAAAAAGGCTGGGACACAATATATAAAACCCGGGGGGGGAGAAAAAGTACTAAGTGAAATAGTATCTCAAAGGGGGTGGGACTTGGGGTAACATCTCTCCATGGGTCCTGAGAGGGGGGAGTGGAGGTGCTGTTTTTTACCCCTAACAACAATTTTAACAAACTATCATGGGTTCCTGAAAAGAGGGAACAGAGGGGGCCCCCCTGTGTGTACCCCTAACAAAAATCTTTTAAAACAAACTATCGAAGCAGGGTGAAATCCCTTTAGGTGTGGAAGACCGGAAATGTGTCCCAAATTTTAAAAAAAAAAAAAAAAAACAGACAGACATGAAGCACTAAAAAAATACAGACCAGTGTCACTGAAATGTATAGTATGCAAAGTCCCCCCCCGGGGGAAGATTTTCAGGAGAAGAGTGTTTGGAAAAACCTAGAAAAAGGGAAAGATTTCATCAACAGCAGCCAACATGGTTTTTGGGACGGGGAAATTCCTTTTATCCAAACCCACTGGAGCCTAAAAGGGGGGGCAGCCCGTAAGGGCAAAGAGAGGGGGGGGGGGGGATTGCATTTTCTTTGCCTTTCAAAGGGAAAACGTTTGGGCACGTTTCCCCACAAGAGAATTTGTGCAAAAATGGAGGACCAAGCAGGAAAAAACAGGGAAAGGGACTGCAAGGTCAGGGGAAATTTTTCAGGAAGACAGCAGCGAAATAATGGTACGAGGGGAGGTGTCAGGGGGGGGCCCTGTGACCAGCGGGGGGTCCCACAGGGGGCGTTAGGCCCGTGCTGTTTTTTGGGGATTGTGAACGACTGCGGAAGGAAAAAAACTCCGAGTGTCACTGTTTGAGATGACGTGAAGTTTATGAGAAGAGTTCATTCAATTTGAAAAACCAGGGGTGCAGACCTTTGGGTCAGCAATTGGCTCCCGGGTTCAAAACCCCCAAAAAGGGGCAAAATCATGAGGATTGGGGGAAAGGGGAAAGAAAACCGCAGATGGGTAAAAGTCTAGGGGGGGGCAGAGGGCTAAAAAATCACTCAAGGAAAAAAGACTTGGGGTGAGTATAACACCAGGCACATCTCCTTTAAGCGCCCTCAAAACCCAAAAAAACTGCTGGGGCATATGGGCCTGGCAAAAAACCCCAGAACGCATTTCCCCAAAATTTTTTTAAGGAATCGTTTTAGGACCTATACACCGTGTTTCGTTTTGGCCCATATTGGGGGTATGGGCACCGTTTGGGAAAACCCCCAACCCAGCCCAAACATGTAAAGAAACTAGAGAAAGGCAAAGGTTTTCAAAAAGACTAAATCCCCGAGCTAAGAGGTTTGTCCCATGAGGAGGGGGTTTTGGGAAAAAACCCGAGGAAATGGAGGACAGGGGGAGATAGGGAGGACATGGGTAAAAGACTTACAAAAAAACTGGGGGAATTGCAAGGTTTGGGCAAAAGACGGATTGGGTTCCAGGACTGGAAAACAGTAACGGGGACACGGTTTGGGAAATTGAAAAACACCGATGAATCAAAGGGATTTTTAGGAAGTATTTCTTCAGCCACGAGTAGTCAGTAAGTGGAAAGTATGGGAAGCGATGTAGTGGAGTCAGGTCCCTTAAAATAGCCCTTTTAAACAGAGGTACGAAAAACTCACGGGTTTTAGGGAGAGTGACCCAGTAGGCCCGTTTAAGAGGCGGGGCCAGGGGCTTGGGAAATCGACCCCCAACCAAAAATGGTGGGTTACACACCCCCATACACACATAACACACCACACACACACACCCCACACACACCCACACACCCCACACACAACAACCCCACACATACACCACCACATTCCCCCCACACACACCACACACACACACACCACACACACATTTCAAAACACACACACACACACAGACCAACCACCCCACACACACACACAAAACCCCCACACACACACACAGGCTCGACCTGGGCCCGGGAAATTTGGGTCCTGGAGTTCAATCCCCCCAAGTGCAAAGTCAGAAGATTGGGGAAGGGGAAAGAAAAGGGCCCCAGACCGGGGGTACAAATCTGGGGGTCAGGACTACAAAAACCCCACTCAAGGAAAAAGATCTTGGGGGTTTAGTATAACACCAGGGACATCTCCTGAAAGGGGGCATCAACCAAATAACTGGCGCATATGGGGGCCCCAGCAAACCTTTAGAACAGCATTCCGACCCAAATTTTTTTTTTAATAAGGGGAAAAAAATTTAGACCCTGTACAGTTTTATTTTAGGCCCCTATTGGAGTATGCGGGACCAGTTTGGAACCAAACCTAGCCAAGCACGTGAAGAAACTGAGAAAAATGCAATTAGGTTTGCAAAAGACTTGTCCCAGAGGGTAAGAGGGATGTCCTACGAGGGGGAGGTTTTAAGGGGAAAAACAAAGTGACGACCTGGAGGACAGGAGAGTTGGGGGGACATGATAAAGACATTTTTAAAAAACGGGGAGGAATTGACAAAGGGGGGACAAAGACGGATGTTCCAGAGAAATTTGGGCACAGTAACAAGGGGACACAGTTGGAAGTTTAAAACACAGAGAATCACAGGGTGTTAGGGAAATATTTCTTCAGCCAGAGTTTGTCAGTAAGTGGAATAGTTTGGAAACGATGTAGTGGAGGCAGGGGGCCCTCATTGCTTTTAAAAAGAGGTATGATAAAGCCCGGCTCAGGGAGAGTGGGCCCAAATAGCGATCAGTGAAGGGGGGGCCAAAGGGGCTCGGACTCGGGCCCCCCCCCAAACCCCAACTAGGTGGGGTAACTAAAGGGGATTTCAAACATTCACCCCACACAACACACAAAAACACACCCCACACACACACAACAACACACACACACACAAACACACACACAAAACAACCCCTCCCCACACACACACACACACCCCACACATGTAAAAAATCTCACAAAACTGACAAAAAATTTTCACGATTTTCCCCCGCTTTCTCTCTCTCTCTCCTTTCTTCTCTCTCTCTCTTTTCTCTCTCTCTCTCTCTCTTTGTAGCAAAAAGCTGTAAAACCCACACAATTTTTAAAAACCCAATTTTTTCTTTTGGATTGTCCGTTTGGGTATAATACCTACGTTTTCACTGCCCCTCAGGTTTGGGGCCTGAGCTTTAGATTTAAAACTGACCCTTTTTTTAAAAAGCAAATAAGGGCCCCCAGGTAGATCTACCCGGCTTTGAATCACCTTTTTTTTACGGAAAAAATAAGGGTAGAAGGGTCAGGCAGAACCAAAGGGGGGAGGTGTTTCTCCAGCTTTACTTAGTTTAATAGTTTTTATTTTACCCCATAACCCCTCTTTTGGGCCCAACCCGATACGAAATTTTCTCTCTCTTCTCTCTCTCCTTCTCTCTCTCCTCTCTTCTTCTCTCTCTCTTCTCTCTCTCTCTCCCCTCTCTCTCTTCTTTCTCTTCTCTCTCTCTCTCTCTCTCCCCTCTCTCTCTCTCTCTCTCTCTTTTCTCTCCCCTCTCTCTCCTCTCTCTCTCTCTCTCATTTCTCTCTCTTCCATCTATCTAATTTTTTCTATCTTTTTCAGGGCTATTTATTGTTTATTCTCTTTGCCCCGTTACTAGCTGTTTAACCCGTGCCTGTTGGGGGGGGAAACTTTTTTAAAAAAAATACCTATTATACGGGTTTTTATACCTGTTGGGCTGTTAACGGTTTGGGAGGGAAAAAGTTTCTTGATTTGGGAGATCAGACTTTCTGGTTGATTTGGGGATTTACTTCCCTTGCATAACTCTACGGGGGGAAAAAAAGTCCTCAAGGAAAAGTCATCTGGGACTGTGTGCGATGATAGTTTTTCACGGGTTCTGGCCTTGGTGGCTGCCCCCCTCTTGGTTTGGGGTAAAGGGTTTTTGACCCCTTGTTTTGGACTGTGGTTACTGACTAACCCTTTTATCATGACTTTGGGGTTTTCTGACTACCTTCTATCATGACGTGGTACTGATACCCCCCCCTTTTATCATGAAATGTGGTACTGATACCTTTTTATCATGAAAGTGGAAATGACTACAATTTTATCCTGGGCTGTGGGGGACTGACTAAATTCTTTCCCTGACTGTGGTACTAAATTTTACTGATTTTCTGAACTACCTTCAGCATACTGTGGTACTGACCCTTTTTTATCATACGGGGGTACTGAAAATACCCTTTTATCATGACTGTTGGGGGCTGGGCTTTCCTTTTACATGGGCTGTGGTTACTGACTTTCCTTTTAAAATTTTTGTGGTACTGACTACCTTTTTCAATTGTGGGATGACTACCTTTATCATGGGCTTTTGGTACGGGCTACCCTTTATCATGACTTGGTCTGACCCACCTTCTTTTCCGACTTGGTACTGATACCCCTTTTTTCATGACTGTGGTACGACTACCCCTTTATAAAGACTGTGGTAATGACTACCTTCTATCATGCTGTGGTACTGAATACCTTCTTTCATGGGCTGTGGACTGATTTCTATCATGACTTTTGGTTTCTGAACCTTTCTATCATGACTGTTGGGGCTGGGCTACCTTCCCATCCCTGACTGTGGTACTGATACCTTTCTCATGGGGTGGTATGACTACCCCTTCATGGGCTGTGGTTTTGACTACCTTCTATCTTTACTGTGGTACTGAAAACCCTTTATATGATGTGGGAGATACCTTCAAACAAGACTGTGGGGGCTGACTACCTTCTATTTGACTGTGGGATGACCCTTCTATCCTGCCCGTGGTATGACCAAACCCCTTAATTTTTGGGCTGTGGTATGACTACCTTTATATGACTGTGGTTTTGACTACCTTCATTGGGTGTGGGGAAAGACTACCTTTATTTTTGACTTTTGGTAAATGACTACCTTTTTTTCATGACCCGTGGGTTTTTCTGACTTTTTGCCTTCTAAACATGACTGTGGTCTGCTATTCTTCCCAAAGGGGCCCGAGGGGGTGACTACCTTTCTCCGCTTTTCCCCCTCAGTTAAGTAAATTTCCCTGGTACTGTATTTTAAACCAAAAAGAGGGCTGAACCCAAACTGGGTCCCCTTAAGTGGAAATTTAAAAACGTGAAAAATTTGGAGGGCGATCGGGCAGGGATCTTGGATCTCTTTCTCGATGGGCAGAACCGGCAAAAAGATCTTTGGTCTATCTATCGTTCACTATTTTTTATTTTTAAACTTTCCCCGGGTTTTTTAGGGGTTTTTAAACTAAAAAAAGCTAGGGTTGGGTAGGAAAAAGGGGGTACAGTGGCTGGACGGGCTGAAGGGGCTTGGGCTGGCTAGAAGGGGGTAGGGTGGGCCCAGGGTTTAGCTTTGGGGTGGAGTAGAAGTAGAGTTAGGGTTGGGTTTTGGGGGCCTTTGGGTGGGGCTGGGTTTGGACTTTGGAGTAGAGATGGGTGGGTGGGGTGGGCATGGTGGGGGTTATTTGGGAAAAGGTGGGCTAGGGTGGGGTTTGGTGGACTAGGGTGAGCTTAGAGTGGGGCCCAGGGTTTGGTTTTAGAAATTAAACCAGGGTGAGCTAGATGGGTAGGGTGGGCTAGGTTGGGGTTAGGGATGGGGGAAGGGGGGCTCCAGGGTTGACTAGGGTGAACCAAAGGGGGGCCGGGGAGACCCGTGTGGGCCCGGGGTGAGTTAGGGTGACAAAGGGGGGGATAGGAGAGCCAAGGATGGTCCCGGATAAAATTGAGTGGACCAGGGGGGGTCCAGGAGGGGCCAGGCTGGGTAAGGGGGGAAAACGATTTGGGCCGGGGGGGGCTAAGAGTAGACAAAGCAGTCGAGGGAAAGATTGGGCCTGGGGGACCAAAAGTTTGGCCAGAGTGGCCGGGGGGCCTTTGAAATGGACCCGGGGGGGCTAGGGGAAAGGGCCAGGGGGGGACTAGGGGGGGTCCCGTGTGGGGTTAGTATGAACCAGGGCAGTCCAGGGTGGGGGGAAAAGGGGGAAAAAAAAGTGGACCATGGGGGCTTTCGAGGGGCTAGGGGAGGCCGGGTGGGGTAGGAGAGACCAGAGTGGACTAGGAGAGGTAGGGGTGGGCTTGGGGTGGACCAGGGTGGGCCCCGGGGGGGTAGGAGGGACCAGGGTGGTTTCCCGGGTGGGCCTAGGGGGGGGGCTAGGTAGGGGAAAAAAAGCAAAAAAAAGGGTGAAAACCTAGCCCCGGGGAAGGAAACCCTTTTTGAAACTGACAGGACGGAAAAATGCTGGGACATCCTTTCCCGACAAATATCCCTACTACAGTGGGGGGTAAGTAACTATCCGCCAGGGGTAGCCATAGTAAAGGGTGCTGGAAAAGTGGCCCAGTTGTAGCGCCTCACCCCCTCCCTTTGCTGAACTTCCGAAAATATCCAGTTTGGGTAGTAGTGGAATTTTTGTGTAGCTTTTTGACTATCCAAATGGGTAGCAGTGGATAGTTTTGTACCCAGTTGGTTTCCTTTTTTTTCCAGTGGATATAAGGGGTAGTAAGGGGGGTTTTGTAAATTGTTTTAATGAGAAAAGGGAAAAGTCAAGGTAGTGCAGCACATGGTATAGGAGGTTTTACTTTTTTCTATCCGTTTCCCCGGATAAAACAACCATGCTTTGGTGTAGTGGTTTGACTTTAAAAACCCCCTTAACTACCCACCAGTGTATAACCCCACAGGGGTTTCGTCGAAAAAGGTATACCTCAAGTGTTTTACCCCCACAGTGTACACCAACAGTTTTACACCCCACGTGTACATACACAGTATACACAACAATGGACACCTCACAGTGTACACCACACAGTATGATCACACAGTTTTACTTTTCCCGTGACACCACACGGGTATACCACACAGTGTACATCCCAGTGTTTCACCACACCCGTGTACACCCAAAAGTATACATCACACAGTGTACAAACACAGTGTACACAACCCCATTTTACACCCCACAGTGTACACCCCCCCCCCACAGTGTACACCCCAAAAGGTACATCATCAGTGTACACCACACGTGTACAAACACAGTGTATACCACCAGTGTTTCTCACAGTGTACATTTCCCGTGTACATCCCCTCAGTGTATACCCCAAAGCGTACACCAACGTGTATTTTAAATCAGTGTATACACAAAAGTGTATACCACAGGGGTTTCGTCGAACCGTGTAACCAACCAAAAAGGGGTACCCTCAGTCAGTGTATACCCACCCGGTACATCAGTCAAATGTATCCCCACAGTGTTTACCACACAGTGTAACCCCCCCCCCAAATCAGTGTAAAAAATTCAATATCACAAAGTGTATACCACCTGTTTCATCAATTCCCTGTATAAACCTAGGGCACACCACATTGTGTACACTAACGTGTATACGACACAGTGACACACCGTGTATACCCCAATGGTACCCAGTGACATTACATATTTATATCCCACAGTGTACAACCCCAAAAAGTTATACCACCAAATGAGTACACCCGTGTACACACATCCTTTATATCACCCGTGTTCACCACACGGGGTTTTACCCATGAGTAACCAGGGTTTCTTTACATCATGTTTTAACCCCCGTGTACACCACACAGGTTTTATACCAAAATGAGTACACCAGGGGTACATAAAATCATGTTTTACACCAGTGTAAAAACCCCAAAAGGGGTATACCACATGATTACCCCAAATAGGGTTTCACCCCCACTGTGTACTTAAAATAGTGTATACCACACAGTGTGCACCCCCATTGTGTACATCCACCAGAGTTTACCAAAATGTGTTGGGAACCCCCAATGTATACCCACACAGTGTATACTACAGTGTGCACCACATTGTGCCCCCCACAAGTGTTTTCCACCAGTGTACATCACACAGTGTACCCACCCCAAAGTATATCATACGGTACATCCACAGTGTTTTACCACACAGTGTACACCCCATAGTGTCCCGGACCCCTGAGTACCCAGTGTACATAAACACAGTTTTACACCCACTGTGTACACTACCTGAAAAACCAGTGCACACTTTACTGTACACCCACACAGGTACACCACACTGTGCCCCACAAGGGCGGGTACACCAAAAAAATTTTACACCAAACCCTTTTAAATCAATGGCGCACCAAAAATTGTACACCACACGTGTACGACAAAAATTTTCCCCAAAAATAGGTACATACAGTGAAGTCAAAAAGTACGAACCCGGATACCATTTGTATACACAGTGAAAAACATTATTTCAAAACCCGGGTACATACCGGGGTAAAAACAGTACACAAAAAAGTAAACAGTGTTCCCCCACACAGTACCAAAAGTTTAAAACCACCCGTACATATTATACCCCACAGCTTACCACACAGGTTTTACACACAGTGTACATAAACCCGGGGGACCGCGGGTAGACACCCCAGTGTCGAAAAAAAGTGTGACCTTTTAACATTTAAAAGTGCACACAGAGTGAAAACAGTGTACACCACTGTAATTCCAAAAAACAGTGTACACACAGTGTACACACACAGTGCACAAACTGTGTACACACACCCAAAGCAAAAACGTGTTTCCCCGCACTTGTACCAAAAAATTTTTTAGACACACGTTTTAAAACCCAGTGTACACAAAAAAGTGTACACACATTATAAACCCCAGTGTTTCACAGAGTTCCCCACTGTTAATAGAGTACACCAAAAATATACCCCCAGTGTACACACACGGGTTTCACTCACAGTGTACACACAGCGAAAAACACCCCCAGTATTTCACCCCACAGTGTAAACACAGCGTACAAAAACAGGGGAAAAACAGTGTACAAAGCACTACACAACAGTGTACACACAGAGTACACACACAGTAAAACCACAAAATGTACACACAAAGTATTCACACAGTGTATTTCACAATTTTAACAAAACCCTGTATACCAACAAAATGTAACACAGTGTGCAAAACAGTGTATACACACAGTGAACACACACAGTATACATCATTTCACAGGTAGTGTACACAACAGTGTATAAACACAGGGGTACACACACAGGTATACACCCCCGGGACACACCAGTGTGCACACCAGGGTGATGCACAGTGTACACCCCACGTGTTCCAAAACAGTGGCCACACAGTTGTACATACGTGTGCCGGGCACCCGTTAAAAACATTTTCACCCCAGAAACACCCCAGGGATGCAAACAGTGTACACACACAACCCCACACACAATATACACAAATGTACACACACAGGGATAAAAACAAAAATACACAAGTGACACACATTTTATAACCCCAAATGTGCACACACAGTGTACGCAAAAGAGTGTACCACACAGTGCACACACAGTGTACACACAGAAAAAGTACACACACGTGTTACACGCCCGGTTAACACACAGGGTTTCCCCCACAGGGTGCGCCAACCCGTGTACCCCAAATAGTGCCACACAGTGTACACAAAAGGGTACAAAAACAGTTTTTACAACAGTGTACGCCCCAAGGGGTACAACACAGTTTACACACCCCGTGTAAAACCCAGTTAGTACACAACCCCAGGTTTTCACGAAAAGTACACAACAGTGTTCAAACACAGTATACCCCACAGTGTACAACACAGTGTACCTTTTTAAATACACACACGTTACACACAATGGACACACACAGTGGACATGCACGGTGTATGCACAAAAGTGTGCACCAGTGTAATTTTACAGTATAACAAAAGTGTTTCACACTCAGAACACACGCAGTGACACATTCAGTACCTGCAAAATTGGGATTACACAGTTTCAAGTGTACACCCAGTATAACAGTGTTTCAAATAACGTACATTCTCAGTCGCACACAGTGTACACACGCAGTACACAACCCGTATACACAGTTTACTTTCACAGGTACCCCATTCAGTACACCCCAGGTTTTAAAAAGAGTTTTCCCCACCCAGTTTTTAAAAGAGTGTACAACTGTTTTACAAGCCGTTTTTACGCACACAGTGTAACACAGTTTTTACACAGTGTCACATTTGAGTTTCACATACGTATACATACAGTGTAAAAACCAGTTTTGAAAATTTAAAATGGACACCTGTGTACCCACACAGTGCACACCAAAACACACAGTGTTTCGCACACAGTGCCACACACCAGGGTGTGCACACAGTGTACACAACAGAGGACACACGTGTACACAAAAGTGTGCACCCACAGAGTACGCACAGTGTACACATAGTTTTTACACAAAAAGTTAAAATAGTTTTCACCACGTTACACACACAAGTACACACACAGGTACACACACGGGTCACCACAGGCACATGTAACACCCAGTGAACACAGTGTACACACCGTGTACACACATGAATACACACAGTGACACCACAGATACACACAGTGTACCATGTTCTCACACACAAGTAACACAAGTGTACACACACATGTCACACACAGTGTACAACACAGGTACAACACAGTGCACACACAGTTACACACACAGTGACGTCATCAGTGAAATTCCAGATCCCAAGGAAAAAGTACCTCTATATTTAAGCTCACATCCATCTACCACACACATCTCCATTCCCAAAACGGTGAGGGTAGTAGACAATAGACACTCATAGAACCCATAGACAATAGATAGACGCGGTAAAGGGCCCAGAGAAGTAGTTTAATTGAAACGGGAGTGCCTGGGGGGAGTGACTGGCTCCCACTCCCTTGAAAGCACCTTTCACCCCCCCTTCCCCGGCCCCCCTGCACCCCTTAGCTTCCCCTTCCCCTGGGACCCCCTAGCACCCCTAGGCCCACCTAGCGCCCCAAAACCCCACCAAACCCCCATAATCCCCCTGAATAGGGGGTTCCTGGAGAATGTGCCTTTCGACAGCACCTCTGTCCCCTTCTGATAGAATGTGGAGAAAAGTAGTGGAACACCTTTTGGCGGGGTTTTGGTGGTTGGAGGGGGTAAGCAGACTATGGTGGTTTCATTGCCTTTGGAAGATGGTAGTTTGTGATGGGTGGACAGGTTGTATGTAGTTTGGGATGGTCATGGGAAGGTAATTTTTGGGGGTTTTATGGTAGTTATGCAGTGGGTCTATGGTAAGGGGAATGGTGTGGTTGTATGGAGTTAGGCAGTGGCCTTGTAAAGGGGGGATATGGTTGTTTATGTAGTTTTTTGGGAGGCCTTGATGGGGGGAAAAAGGGTAGTTGATGGTAGTTTTGGAGGGCTCATGATGAGGGTAAAGGGGGGGGTATGGGATTTTAGAAATGATTGTGTGGTAGTTAGGTAATGGTTTATGGGATTTATGATGTAAAGATGGGGGTTAGGTAGTTAATGTGCTCTGGTTTTTGAAAAGTAGTTTATGGATTGAAACAGTTATGGTATGGTTGTATTGTTTTGGTAGTCGTTTATGGGTTTTATGTGGTATGGAGTTTAGTTGGTATGGGTGTTTTGCAGTTTGGTGTGGTTTAAAATAGTTACGGGAGTGAAGTAGGTATTAATGACGGGATGGTAGTCTTGTCGGTATTGGTAAGGGCCGTAAAAGGGAGTGTTTTATGGTGTTATGATAGTGGTTCTATGGTATTATAGTAGCGTATGGGGTTATGGTAGGGTTGTATGGCAGTTTTGGAGATTGTATGGTAGTTAATGATGGTATGGAATCTTGGGTAGTTATGGTAGAGGCAAGGTTTGTTTTGTTGTGTCGTATGGAGTTAACATGGTATGGTTTCTTGGTAGGAAAATTTGGGAGTAGCTGTAGAAAGTTATGGAGTGGTTGTATGGGAGGTATGGTAATGGTTGCATGGTAGATAATGAGGCATTGAAATTTGTTTTTAGGTGGTTTTGGAGTTATGATAGTTGGGTTTTATGGAAAATTTATGAAAGGATTTAAAACTTGTAAGGTAGTAATGGTAGTTACTGAGCCCCGGTAGCTTGTATGGCAGTAAGGTATTATGAAAACAGGTGGTTTTGTATGTATTGGTATTATGATACATGGGGTTCCTTTGTATGGGAGTAAAGGGAGTTTATGATGCCATGGGAGCTTGTAGGTATAATGGTTTTGTTTACTGGACAGGTGTCTTGTTGGTAGTAATGGTATTTTTATGACAGGGCTTTTATGGTGTAATGGGATTACGAGGACAGGGAGCTTGTATGGGGAAAAAGGGATTACTGAGCCTGGTATCTTTTTTTGGATAATGGGGTTCGATGCATGGTAGTTTTTGTATGGGGCAATGGGATACTGAGCCAGGGGGTCTTGTTGGTGTAATGGTAGTTTACGATGACATGGTAGTCTTGTATGGTAGTAATGGTGTTACTGATGGGCAGGTGGTCTTGTAGGGAGTAAGGTAGTTACTGATGACAGGTAGCTTTGGTAGTAAAGGTAGTTTCTAAAGGTAGTCTTGTATGGTACATTTGGGAGTTTTGAGACGGAGCTTGTATGGGGTTTTAAAGGGGGGTTACTGTGACAGGTATCTGTTGGGGTAAAGGGATTTTTGATGACATGGGAAACTGTAGGTAGTAACAGTAGTTGTTTGGTTTTTCTGGTATGGTTGTAGGGATTTTTTCTATCAGCACAAAATTACTTCGGCAACAAAATTATTCAGCCACAGAAATTTTCTAACACCCACAACATTATCTTACCCAAAACTTTTTCTATCAGTCACAGACATTACTATCATCCAGACTTTCTACACCACAACATTACTACACCCAAAACAATTTTCTATAGCCCCCAGAATTTTCTATCAGTCCCCACTTATCATCACCCAGAATTCCTATCCAAAAGACATTTTCTCAGTCACAGACATTATCTATCAGCCACAGACATTATCTATCAGCCACAGATATTATCTATCAGCCACAGACATTATCTATCAGCCACAGACATTATCTATCAGTCACAGACATTATCTATCAGCCACAGACATTATCTTATCCCGCCACAGAATTACCCATCAGTCACAGACATTATCTATCAGCCACAGGCATTATCTTCAGCACAACATTATTTTATCAGCCACAAAAATATCTAACAGCCCCAACATTATCTATCAGCCACAGAAATTATCTATCGGATATTAAAACAGCATTTCTTGGGAAATTTTTCTTCGACAGACATTTCCTAACCCACACCAAAGCACACACCACAACACTACAGCAACAGCAACTATCAGCCACAGACCCTATCATCACAGACACACACAGTCACACATCTATCACCACAGACACCTACAGTCACGACACACAGCCACAGCATACGCAGCCACAGACATATCTACACCACAGATATTAACTATCAGCACAGACACATCACCACAGACTATCACATCACAGCACTTCCACCAGACAAACCCATACCCCTTTCCCCCCCAAAAAAAAAAAAAAAAAAAAAACCCCCGGGAAAAAACAATCCAAACCCAAAACAACCCAAACACAAAAACCAAAACCCCCCACTTTTACCCAACCCCCAACCCCCCCCCCAAAAATTTCCCAAACCCCCCCCCATAAACCACCTTTTCCCCCCCATTTCCCCACCACCCCCCCCCCCCCACAACACACACACACAACCACACAACCCCACACCACACACACCCCACACACCACACACACACACCAACCGCACATACACACACACACTCGCACACACACACACACTCACACACCCCCGCATACACACACACTCACACACCCTATACGCACACACACACACACACACACACCCCACACGTAAAACACACACACACACGCACACACACAAACACACATACACCACACCACACACACACAAGCACATACACACACACACTCTCACCACCAAAACACACTCCCACACACACACACACAAAAACACACACACACACACACACACACACACACACACACACACAATCACACACACACACACCCACACACACACACCACTCAACACACACCACACACACACACACACACACACCACACACACACAACACACACACACCACACCACACACACACACAACACACACCACACACACACCCCCACACACACAAAACCCCACACACACCCCAACCCCACACACACACACACACACACACACACACACACACACACACACCACACACACAAAACACACACACCACACACAACACACACACACACCAACACACACACCCACACACACACACTCACACACACACACACACACACACACACAACAAAACACACACACACACACCCCACACACAAACCACACACACACAACACACACACACACACACAACCAAAACAACACACAAAACACCACACACACACACACACACACACACAAAACACACACACACACACACAAACACACCACACACAAACCACACACACACACACACACACACACACACCACACCACACCACACACACCACACACAACCCACACACACACACAAAACACACCACACACACACACACACACACACACACCACACACACCCACACCCCAACACACAAACACCACACACACACACACACACACACACCCCACACACACACACACACCACACACACACACACCACACCACACACACACACACCACACCTATGCTTTCATTCCAGCAGACAGTCACTGACATACATATCGACTTTCACTTACAGCCAGAGGTCTGTCAGTGGTGTACACTCACACCATGTACACTTACACCATGAACACTTAAAACCATGTACAAACCCAAACCCGCCCCTCAACCCGATCACCACCCAGGGTGAAAGTGATAGAGCAAGGTTATTGAACTCGCGTTTACTCTCAGTATATATACACTGAGAGGTGTATATCTCAGTGTATATACACTGAGAGGTGTATATCTCAGTGTATATACACTGAGAGATGTATATCTCGGTGTATATACACTGAGAGGTGTATATCTCAGTGTATATACACTGAGAGATGTATATCTCAGTGTATATACACTGAAGAGTGTATATCTCAGTGTATATACACTGAGAGGTGTATATCTCAGTGTATTAATGACCATGGTGTAGTAGATAGACTTTAAACCCCATAAATGTCCCCATTATGTAAAATAATGCAAACATAGACGATAGATAGTGACTTACCTGACCTGACTGACCTGACTTATCCAACCCCTCTCCCTGTGACCTGACTGACAGCCATGGGCCAGGATGGGTTTGCAGACCCATGTAGGTCCAAGACCAGGACCACAGCCCATGAAGACCACTGTGACCTGTACTACGAGTGCATTAATGACCTGCCAGTAGTACAGAGTTGCCCGAACGGACTATTCTACCAGGGCAAGAGGACCCGGGGACTATTTGGCGTCTGCGACTATCATTTCAACGTAGATTGCTACGACCGTCCTAGTAGTAGTAAGTAGATATATCTACCCCATGTCTGTCTACTCCGGACCTCTCTATCTATCGCAGGTTTGGCGCAGAATGCGAACCAGCCGGACCCTTGTGAGAGGAAGCATCGCGTCGCTGAAGATGTAACTTATTGCGACAGGTACTGGGAGTGCGTCGCAAGGAATCCACAGCTTTACGACTGCCCGAATGGGTTGGTTTTCGTGGGCAGGAACAGGGGCATAGCTGAGGGCTGTGACTACCCTTGGCGAGGGCCATATTGTGAGAAAAAACAACTAGCTAGTAAGTAGGGTCATTGTTATGGCCATGGGGTGCCCATGGGCCTTCTTATGTCATGGGTACTTGGGATTGTGGGTATTGGTGGCCCTGGGTGCTGGTGGCTCTGGGTACTGTGGCCCTGGGTACTGATGGCCCTGGGTATCGGTGGCCCTAGGTACTGTAGCCCTAGTTACTGTGGCCCTAGTTACTGGTGATTCTGGGAACTGATGGCCATGGGTACTGATGGCCCTGGGCACTGGTGGCCCTGAGTACTGGTGGCCCTGGGTACTCATGGTCTTGGGTACTGGTGGCCCTGGTACTGGTGGCCCTGGGTACTGGTGGCCCTAGGTCCTGTGGCATATATGTATATATATATATAAATATATATAATATTATATATATATATATATATATATATATATATATATATATATATATATATATATATATATATATATATATATATATATATATGCAAGGAATTCGCAAGAGCAGGCGAAATATATACAAACACTGATCACTGACTGAAGGAGAGTCGAACCTACGAACCTTGGAACAAGGTACGCAGTGCTTTACCAATCTACCCACAGTGGACCAATACCTTGGAGTCCAGCTTGTGCTAGACTTTGATCCAAGGCAGCCAGCTTTCAGGGAGAAGGCTTATAACTTTTCATCTCATCCCCTGCATGCATCAGCCTTACTAGAGATATTAACATTGCGAGGAATTAGCAAGAGCAGGTGAAATATACACAAACACTGATCTCTGGCTGAAGGAGACTCGAACATACGAACCTTGGAATGTTAATATCTCTAGTAAGGCTGATGCATGCAGGGGATGAGATGAAAAGCTGTAAGTCTTCTCCCTGAAAGCTGGCTGCCTTGGATCAAAGTCTAGCGCAAGCTGGACTCCAAGGTATTGATCCAGTGTGGGTAGATTGGTAAAGCACTGCGTACCTTGTTCCAAGGTTCCTAGGTTCGAGTCTCCTCGAGCCAGAGATCAGTGTTTGTATATATAATATATATATATATATATATATATATATATATATAATATATATATATATTATATATATATACTGAGAGGTGTATATTTCAGTGTATATACACTGATAGGTATATATCTCAGTTTTTATACACTGAAAGGTGTGTATCTCAGTGTATAAACACTGAGAGGTATATATCTCAGTGTTTATGCACTGAGAGGTGTATATCTCAGTGTATATACACTGAGAGGCGTATACCTCAGTACATTCCCTTTGCGAGGTATATATGCTCGCCTTAATGACCCAGATACAGTAACTGCACTAACCCCCAATAAATCCCCCATTAAATCTCCCCATTTTTTGCAGACCCACCCATTAAGACCGAGCACTGTGATTGGCTGTACGGTATATTCGGTCACGAGACCTCGTGTACCCGTTACTGGACCTGTTGGAACGGTACCGCCACAGAGCAGTTCTGTATTGGTGGTCTGCTGTACAACGAGGATACACACTCCTGTGACTGGCCACAGAACGTCAGAGGCTGTCAGAAACACCGTAAGTTGTGCTTATAGCTGTCTAGCTGTCTGTTTCTCTAGCTTCAGTGACAGGCAGTGTAGTACACTGTAGTACACTGTAGTACTGTGCCTGCTACTGTACTTAGAATCATTCCTGTACATTTGTGTTAAACTAGCGAATTGCAAATCTCAAATTTCGTTATACGCGTTAACGAACGTGTTCTTTATACCCACAGCACTGTGTAAGGACGACCCCAATGCCAACGTACCCCTGGGTAAATCCTGCGAGAGGTACTGGGCATGCCAGGGGGGATACCCACGTCTCCAGAGATGCCCAGCTACGTTAGTCTTCGATAAGCAGACGCGGAGATGCGTCAACCCTCCTACGGTAGACTGCGACGTACCGTCGACTACACCCCATCCTGACGTCGTTGAAGACGAGCGTGTACGTCAGGGACCTATTGTGTCACGGCCCCAGAGGCGTCGTCCAGCGGCCACCCCGATAAACGAGCCGGTTCAGGACGATGCTCCGTTCGTGTCGGATAATAATCTAAATCCGTCACAGCCTCGACCCCTGCCAGCACTGCCCCAGGGTGGTGGATTCCGTCAAGCACCTATCCCAGGGGCTATCCCTCTTAACTAGGCCCTATCCCAGGGGCTATCCCTCTAACTAGTCCCTATTCCAGGGGCTATCCCTCATCTAGAGCCCATTCTAGGGGATATCTCTCAAATAGACACCATTCCTAGGGGTCATGTAAGTTCCCCTATCCGTCCTCTTAGACGCCCTAGCCCTAATAGAGTAGACCCTATCCCAGGGGCTATATATCTTCACTAGACCCTAACTCAGGGGCTATCCTTTAACTAGACCCTATCCCAAGGCCATCCCAGGGGCTATCCCTCTTATTTAGACCAAATTCCAGGGATTATCCTCCTATAGACACTGTCCCAGGAGCTACCCAATGCCCTATCCCTCTCTAGAACCCATCCCAGGGCCAACCTAGGGCCATCCCAGGGCCACCCAGGGGCCATCCCCGGGGCCATCCCAGAGGCCACCTCAGGGACATCCCAAGGCCACCCCAGGGCCATCCCAAGGCCATCCCAGAGGCCACCTCAGGGACATCCCAAGGCCACCCCAGGGCCATCCCAAGGCCTGCCAGGGTCACCCCCCAGGGACATCCCAGGGCCATAATCTCTATATTAATATTCCTCACCCAAAGATTGCCTGTCCAATGGTCCTTAGAAATGGTCCACTGGACCATAGCCATGTCCCAGGGCAGTCAGGGTCCTCAGAAATGGTCCACTAGATCATAGACATGTCCCAGGGTAGTCATGATCCTCAGAAATGGTCCACTGGGCCATAGACATGTCCCAGGGCAGTCATGATCCTCATAAATGGTCCACTGAACCATAGACATGACACAGGGCAGTCATGGTCCTCATAAATGGTCCACTGAACCATGACATGACCCAGGGCAGTCATGACCCTCATAAATGGTCCACTGAACCATAGACATGACCCAGGGCAGTCATGGTCCTCGGAAATGGTCTACTAGACCATAGACGTGTCCCAGAGCAGTCATGGTCCACAGAAATAGTCCACTGGACCATAGACATGTCCCAGGGCAGTTATGGTCCTCAGAACTGGTCCAGTGAACCATAGACATGTTCCAGTGGATTTNTGATAGTATATAGTTCTCATAAAGTATTATTCACTTCTACTCACCTCCACTCACTTCTACTCACTTCTACTCACTTCTATTCACTTCTACTCACTTATATTCACTTCTACTCACTTCTCTTCACTTCTATTTACTTCTATTCACTTCTACTCACTTCTACTCACTTCTAATAACATCTACTCACTTTTACTCACTTCCATTTCACTTCTACTCACTTCTACTCCCCTTTATTACTTTTACTCACTTCTACTCACTTCAATTCACTTTTTTTTTTCTAACACTTCTACTCACTTATAATTAACTTTTACTCACTTCTACTCACTTCCACTCACTTCTACTCACTTCTACTCACTTTCTACTCACTTCTACTCACTTATATAATTTCCCTACTCACTTTATTCACTTCACACACTTCTACTACTTTAAACCAACTTCTACTCACTTCTACTCACTTCTACTCCTTCTACTCACTTCTACTCACTTCTTATTTTCACTTCTACTCACTTCTATTCACTTCCAGGCCCTTAGTTTTAGTTGTTATTTTTTTGTTTGTAAATAAATTATGTTAAATTTAAAAAGAATTTTTAATGTCCTGATCAAATGTCCTCAGCATGTTTTTAATTTGGGGAAAATATTCAAAGTAGGCCTAAGAACAACAGTAGGCCTAAGATAACTATGAGAGATAACTATGAGAGAGCCCTAGTAGACCTAAGATAACTATGAGAGAGCACCAGTAGGCCTAAATAACTATGTGAAAAGCACCAGTAGGCCTAAGATAACTATGTGAGAGCACCAGTAGGCCTAAAATAATTATGAGAGAGCACCAGTAGGCCTAAGATAACTATGTGAGAGCACCAGTAGGCCTAAGATAACTATGTGAGAGCACCAGTAGGCCTAAAATAACTATGAGAGAGCACCAGTAGGCCTAAGATAACTATGAGAGAGCACCAGTAGGCCTAAGATAACTATGATAGTCCCAGTAGGCCTAAGATAACTATGTAAGAGCACCAGTAGGCCTAAGAGAACTATATCAGAGCACCAGTAGGCCTAAGATAACTATGTGAGAACACCAGTAGGCCTAAGATAACTATGAGAGACCACCAGTAGACCTAAGATAACTATGAGAGTCCCAGTAGGCCTAAGATAACTATGTGAGAGCGCCAGTAGGCCTAAAATAACTATGAAAGAGCACCAGTAGGCCTAAGATAACTATGTGAGAGCACCAGTAGGCCTAAGATAACTATGAGAGTCCCAGTAGGCCTAAGATAACTATGTGAGAGCACCAGTAGGCCTAAAATAACTATGAGAGAGCACCAGTAGGCCTAAGATAACTATGTGAGAGCACCAGTAGGCCTAAGATAACTATGTGAGAGCACCAATAGGTATAAGATCCCCAGTAGGCCTAAGATAACTATAAGAGAGCACCAGTAGCTCTAAGAAAATTATGACAGAGCATCAGTAGGCCTAAGATAACGATGTGAAGTCTCAAGTAGGCCTAAGATAACTATGACAGAGCACCAGTAGGCCTAAGATAACTATGTGAGAGCCCTAGTAGACCTAAAATAACTATGAGAGAGCACCAGTAGGCCTAAGATATCTATGAGAGAGCAAAGTAGGCCTAAGATAACTATAAGACAGCACCAGTAAGCCTAAGAAAATTATGACAGAGCACCAGTAGGGCCAAAGGGATAACTATGGGGGAGAGCCCAGTAGGCCTAAGACACACACACACACACACACACACACACCCCGCACGCACACCACACACACACACAACACACATATATTATATATATATATATATATATATATTTTAAAATATATATATATATATATATATATATATATATATATATATATTTAAGCATGATAAAACGGTGTTGCAAGTGTTGCAAGGCTGAGGGAAAGTGTTGCAACACAGTATTGCACTCAGCCACGTGGTTGCGGTTGTCTATTTCACGTCGCCTGGGGTCGAGTCACGGTTACTGACCTGGTTTAAAGTACTTGTTGCTCCCTCTTTGTAATCATGCTTAAATTCTTCTTAAATCCGGTCTAAATCCGGCCTAAATCCTACTCAAATTCTTCCAATCTCATTCATATCTATATTCTCTCTAAATCCTCTTTTGAACATGCGTAAATCATCCCTAAATCCTTTCCACATCCTTCTTAAATCCTGCCTAAATCCTTCCCAAATCCTACCTTAATCTTGTTGAAATCCTGTCTAAATCCTCCTAAATCCTGCCTAAATCCTTCCCAAATCTTGCTCAAATCCTGCCTAAATCCTGCCTAAATCCTTCCCAATTCCTGCCTTAATCTTGTTGAGAGCCCGCCCAAATCCTGCCTAAATCCTGCCCAAATCCTTCCTAAATCCCGCCCAAATCATGCCCAAATCCTGCCTAAATCCTGCCCAAATCCTGCCTAAATCCTGCCCAAATCCTATCGACATCCTGCCTAAATCCTTCAAGCTCTTAAGACTGACCTATGAAGTCATATGTGTGGGTCATATTTCTGTGGTAGTTGGGAACGGTGACTCGACCTCTGCTATGGATTGTAGGTGAGTACAATCACAAGATGGTCTTGTGGACCTTTGGGTTTAGCCCCTGGCTTGTCTGCTGTCTGGTTTGTAGGTCAGTAAACTGAGAGAAAGTTGAGAGTAGTGAAAGGAGTGTGTGTTGTGTGTGTGTGTGTGGTGTGTGTGTGTGTGTGTGTACTCACCTAGTTGTACTCACCTGGTTGAGGTTGCGGGGGTCGAGTCCGAGCTCCTGGCCCCGCCTCTTCACTGATCGCTACTAGGTCATTCTCCCTGAACCATGAGCTTTATCGTACCTCTGCTTAAAGCTATGAATGGATCCTGCCTCCACTACATCGCTTCCCAAACTATTCCACTTCCTGACTACTCTGTGGCTGAAGAAATACTTCCTAACATCCCTGTGATTCATCTGTGTCTTCAGCTTCCAACTGTTGTCCCCTTGTTACTGTGTCAAATCTCTGGAACATCCTGTCTTTGTCCACCTTGTCAATTCCTCTCAGTATTTTGTATGTCGTTATCATGTCCCCCCTAATTCCCCCCTGTCCTCCAGTGTCGTCACGTTGATTTCCCTTAACCTCTCCTCGTAGGACATACCTCTTAGCTCTGGGACTAGTCTTGTTGCAAACCTTTGCACTTTCTCTAGTTTCTTCACGTGCTTGGCTAGGTGTGGGTTCCAAACTGGTGCCGCATACTCCAATATGGGCCTAACATACACGGTGTACAGGGTCCTGAATGATTCCTTATTAAGATGTCGGAATGCTGTTCTGAGGTTTGCTAGGCGCCCATATGCTGCAGCAGTTATTTGGTTGATGTGCGCTTCAGGAGATGTGCCTGGTGTTATACTCACCCCAAGATCTTTTTCCTTGAGTGAGGTTTGTAGTCTCTGACCCCCTAGACTGTACTCCGTCTGCGGCCTTCTTTGCCCTTCCCCAATCTTCATGACTTTGCACTTGGTGGGATTGAACTCCAGGAGCCAATTGCTGGACCAGGTCTGCAGCCTGTCCAGATCCCTTTGTAGTTCTGCCTGGTCTTCGATCGAGTGTATTCTTCTCATCAACTTCACGTCATCTGCAAACAGGGACACCTCAGAGTCTATTCCTTCCGTCATGTCGTTCACAAATACCAGAAACAGCACTGGTCCTAGGACTGACCCCTGTGGGACCCCGCTGGTCACAGTTGCCCACTCTGACACCTCGCCACGTACCATGACTCGCTGCTGTCTTCCTGACAAGTATTCCCTGATCCATTGTAGTGCCTTCCCTGTTATCCCTGCTTGGTCCTCCAGTTTTTGCACCAATCTCTTGTGTGGAACTGTGCCAAACGCCTTCTTGCAGTTCAAGAATATGCAATCCACCCACCCCTCTCTCTCTTGTCTTACTGCTGTCACCATGTCATAGAACTCCAGTAGGTTTGTGACACAGGATTTCCCGTCCCTGAAACCATGTTGGCTGCTGTTGATGAGATCATTCCTTTCTAGGTGTTTCCACCACTCTTCTCCTGATAATCTTCTCCATGATTTTGCATACTATACATGTCAGTGACACTGGTCTGTAGTTTAATGCTTCATGTCTGTCTCCTTTTTTAAAGATTGGGACTACATTTGCTGTCTTCCATGCCTCAGGCAATCTCCCTGTTTCGATAGATGTATTGAATATTGTTGTTAGGGGTACACATAGCGCCTCTGCTCCCTCTCTCAGGACCCATGGGGAGATGTTATCTGGCCCCATTGCCTTTGAGGTATCTAGCTCACTCAGAAGCCTCTTCACTTCTTCCTCGGTTGTGTGCACTGTGTCCAGCAAATGGTGGTGTGCCCCACCTCTCCGTCTTTCTGGAGTCCCTTCTGTTTCCTCTGTGAACACTTCTTTGAATCTCTTGTTGAGTTCCTCACATACTTCACGGTCATTTCTTGTTGTCTCTCCTCCTTCCTTCCTTAGCCTGATTACCTGGTCCTTGACTGTTGTTTTCCTCCTGATGTGGCTGTACAACAGTTTCGGGTCAGATTTGGCTTTCGTGTGTGTGTGTGTGTGTGTGTGTGTGTGTGTGTGTGTGTGTGTGTGTGTGTGTGTGTGTGTGTGTGTGTGTGTGTGTGTGTGTGTGCACTCACCTAGTTGTAGTTGCAGGGTTCGATTCACAGCTCCTGGCCTCGCCTCTTCACTGGGTCACTCTCCCTGCTCCATGAGCTTTATCATACCTCTGCTTAAAGCTATGTATGGTTCCTGCCTCCACTACATCACTTCCCAAACTATTCCACTTTCTAACAACTCTGTGACTGAAGAAATACTTCCTAACATCGCTGTGATTCATCTGAGTCTTCAACTTCCAACTGTGACCCCTTGTTACTGTGTCACATCTCTGGAACATCCTGTCTTTGTCCACCTTGTTAGTTCCTCTCAGTCCACTAACACCCAGGTACCTATTTTACCGTTAGGTGAACGTGGACAACAGGTATAAGGCAACTAACACCCAGGTACCTACCTACTGCTAGGTGAACAGTGACTGTAGGTGTAAGGCAACTAACATCCAGGTACCTACTTACTGTAAGGTGAACATGGGTAGCAGGTGTAAGGTGACTAACACCCAGGTACCTACTTACTACTAGGTGAACAGTGACAGCAGGTGTCTTAGGGAAAAACGTTCCATCTGTACAGGGTATCAAACCATGGACCTCAGTGTGTATGCTGAGTGCGATAGAGACACACGCCGCCACTATCACTAAAAAACAGACCAGAAACCCCAAAATAATATTCTCTGCATATATATATTTTTTAGCTGTAGACTAGGTGCACCTCTGGCAAGACAGTGATGGAGTGAATGATGGTGAAAGTGTTTCTTCTTCTCTGGGTCTCCGTACCTTGGTACAAAACGGCCCACGAGTTAATAAAAAAATATGTTTTCCCTTGTGTAGTCTGCACCAAACGATACATTGGAGGAAACTAGGGACCTTCAATTTTATTTTTAACAAACACAAGGGATGAATTTCAATGCCAAGAATAGGCTCACATGTCGCTTTTATGCCCATGACACTCACTAATTTATTAAACCAAGGAACTTGTGGGGGCTCGAACTCATGGCAAGTACTTTAACAACATGGTTAGCTAGCTCAAAGAACATACATATATGTTTGTATACACCATGGTCAGGTTAGCATTGGCCACCACTGTGACCACAAATACTAATATCCACAGATGAACCCCACATCAGCTGTGTCGAACTCTGGCTCAAGTCCCCGCTCACGAAATCGCAATAACATATTCCTTGAGTAGTTTCTAATCCCGGTACAGCGGTTTCCATAAGTCTGGTGTACAGTGGCACCTTCCTACATAGACCTACGAGTACTGGACCAGTAATGCAAGGCTTGTGTTACTAATCCAGTACTGAAACACATTCAGAGACTAGGAGAATGAGACGTTCAGAAGTGTAAATGTATAGAAGCAGCTGTACACTTTTCACACTGAGAGGTGTATATCTCAGTGTATATACACTGAGAGGTGTATATCTCAGTGTATATACACTGAGAGGTGTATATCTCAGTGTATATACAATGAGAGATGTATATCTCAGTGTATATATACACTAAGAGATGTATAATACTGACTCCTGTACGCAATTCCATTACGTTACATAATTTTCCCCGTTACGCCTTTACGCAACTTTTGAAATACGCAAATAAAACACAAATACAAGAATGTATTTGCGTGTATATTACTACAGCACAGTGTGTATGGACGTGAGCTGTGTGTATAATTGCTCAATATTGTGAAATGTTGATAAATAGGGGGGGAAGAATAGTACAAGAGAGTACATAGTAACTCAGGAGAGTAAGTTAGTCCACACTGATCTGACTATTCAGGGAACTATTACTATCCTTGTGTGAGAGAGAGAGAGAGAGAGAGAGAGAGAGAGAGAGAGAGAGAGAGAGAGCAAGGGTGCTCGCCCATTCAGTCACTTGCGAGAAAGTTCACCTTTGCATAAAGAGAAGGTCTCTAGCCTTTGTGTGCGTGTGTACTCACGTAGTTGGGGTGCAGGATCGAGTCACAGCTCCTGGCCCCGCCTCTTCCCCTGGTTGCCCACTGGGTCATCTCTCTCCCTTCTTCCCCTGAGATTTATCATAAACCCCTTCTTAAAGCTGTGTTATGGCTCCTGCCTCCACTTTCATCACTCCCCCCAGACTGCTCCACTTGCGACAACTCTGTGGCTGAAGAAATACTTCCTAACATCCCCGTGACTCATTTGAGCCTTCAATTTCCAGTTAAGATCCCTTGTTGCTGTGTCCCCTTGTTGCTGTGTCCCCTTGTTGCTGTGACACCTCGTTGCTGTGTCCCCTTGTTGCTGTGTCCCCTTGTTGCTGTCACCCCTCGTTGCTGTGACACCTCGTTGCTGTGTCCCCTTGTTGCTGTGTCCCTTTGTTGCTGTTACCCCCCGTTGCTGTGACACCTCGTTGCTGTGTCCCCTTGTTACTGTTTTCCCCTTGTTGCTGTGTCTCCTTGTTACGTGACACCTTGTTGCTGTGACAAACCTCTTTACTGTGTCCCCTTGTTGCTGTGTCCCCTTGTTGCTGTGTCCCCTTGTTGCTGTGACACCTTGTTGCTGTGACACCTTGTTGCTGTGTCCTCTTGTTGCTGTGACACCCTTTTGCTGTGACACCTTGTTGCTGTGACACCTTTTGCTGTGACACCTTGTTGCTGTGTCCCTTGTTGCTGGGGTCCCCTTGTTGCTGTGTCCCCTTGTTGCTGTGTCCCCTTGTTGCTGTCTCCCTTGTTGCTGTGACACCTTGTTGCTGTGACAATACCTTGTTGCTGGACCCTTGTGCTGTGACACCTTTTTTGCTGTGACACCTTGTTGCGTGACACCTTGTTGCTGTGACACCTTGTTGCTGTGACACCTTGTTGCTGTGTTCCCTTGTTTTCTGTGTCCCCTTGTTCTGTGACACCTCGTTGCTGTGTCCCCTTGTTGCTGTGTCCCCTTTTGCTGTGTCCCCTTGTTTGCGTGACACCTTGTTGCTTTTGGACACCTTGTTGCTGTGACACCTTTGTTGCTTGTGAACACCTTGTTGCTGTGACACCTTGTTGCTGGACACCTTGTTGCTGTGACACCTCGTTGCTGTGTCCCCTTGTTGCTGTGTCCCCTTGTTGCTCTACCGATTGTTGCTGTGTCCCCTTGTTGCTGTGTCCCCTTGTTGCTGTGCCCCCCTTTTTTGTTTTGACCCCTTTGTTACTGTGACACCTTGTTGCTGTGACACCTTGTTGCTGTGACACCCTTGTTGCTGTGTCCCCTTGTTGCTTTGACACCTTTTTATTTGTGAAAACCTTGTTACTGTGACACCTTGTTGCTGTGACACCTTGTTGCTGTGTCCCCTTGTTGCGTGTCCCCTTTTGCTGTGTCCCCAGTTGCTGGTGCCCACCTTGTTGCTGTTCCCTTGTTCTGTGACACCTTGTTGCTGTGTCCCCTTGATGCTGTGTCACCTTGTTGCTGTGTCCCCTTGTTGCTGTGACACCTTGTTGCTGTGTCCCCTTGTTGCTGTGACACCTTGTTGCTGTGTCCCCTTGTTGCTGTGACACCTTTTTTGCTGTGACACCCTTGTTGCTGTGCCCACCTTGTTGCTGTGACACCTTTTGCTGTGTCCCCTTGATGCTGTGTCCCCTTGTTGTTGTGTCCCCTTGTTGCTGTGTCACCTTGTTGCTGTGTCCCTTTGTTGCTGTGACACCTTGTTGCTGTGACACCTTGTTGCTGTGACACCTTGTTGCTGTGTCCCCTTGTTGCTGTGTCCCCTTTTTTGCTGTGACACCCTTGTTGCT
This sequence comes from Cherax quadricarinatus, assembly GCF_026875155.1. Classification (NCBI taxonomy): domain Eukaryota; kingdom Metazoa; phylum Arthropoda; class Malacostraca; order Decapoda; family Parastacidae; genus Cherax; species Cherax quadricarinatus. Next base: position 16,688,702 of record NC_069496.1, read on the forward strand.
GTGCCCACCTTGTTGCTGTGTCCCCCTTGTTGCTGTGACACCTTGTTGCTGTGACACCTTTGTTGGTGTCCCCTTGTTGCTGTGACACCTTGTTGCGGGTGACACCTTGTTCCTGTGTCCCCTTGTTGCTGTGACACCTTGTTGCTGTGTCCCCTTTGTTGCTGTGTCCCTTGTTGCTGTGTCCCCTTGTTCCCTGTGACACCTTGTTGCTTTTTTCACCTTGTTGTTTTTGGACACTTTGTTGCTGTGTCCCCTTGTTGCTGTGTCACTGTGAGGGAAAAGTTCAATAGATAGGTGTAGAGGGAATATATATATTAACAGAAAGTTTCACACTCCCGGGCTACTAGTTAAGGTAGGGAAAGGGTCACGCTCCCGTTTTTCCCGCCTTTTCTCCCCCTCCCTGAAAGTGATAGTTTTGACTGCCGGCTGCTTGTTAAGGTAGGGTCAGTCTAGCTCCCGCTATCCCTTCCCCCCCTCTTCCCCCCCCCCCCGAAAGGTGAACGTGGCGGGCTCTGGTTAAACAGAAATCACTAGACTCACAGCTCCCAACTCTACTGAAGTACATGCCTGCCTTGTTTTCTAGTGGATTTTTTGGGTTTAAAAAAGCTTCACTTTTGACCAATAATAAACATAGTCCTTTCAGTCTTGCTCTAGGTTGACTGTTGTAATAATCACCACGTCCTTTTGAATATTGTACACTACCATGAAGAGGATTATTTAAGCAGTGGTAACCTGTCTATCTTCCAGCTTGGATGTCAGAGAGGTCACCTGGCAATCAACGAGTAGAACAGGAGAAGGACTAACGTCCAAGACTTCTCCATTTGTATTGAACTACCTGGCACCTGTATGAAAGTGCAGGACGTAACTCCACAGCATTGAAGGGGTAAAGAACCTGCTTTCCTGTCATCGGATAATAATCACGGCGATTCTCTGTGAAGAACTAGCCAGTGGATGGTCACCAACACCTGCGACCTTCCCCACCCTCTTATCATCAGCAACAGCTACGGTTTCAACAACATGTCACCAACACCAGACACCATTGTAGATGTTAGTGTTATTCAAATGTTATTTTATTCATTTCATTTTCTTTTTTCTTTAAAATAGGATATACCTTTCATGTTTTTTTTTTTTTAAATGTTTGATTTAATAAATAGTTTTTATCTTTGTGAATTATTATTTCTTTTTCTATTCATTAATTTTCCTGGGGAGGAGCCAGCCTGAGTAATACTGTCTAAAGTTGTTACGGGGCTGAGTAAGCCTTCACAGTCCCCTTGTTGCTGTGACACCTTGTTGCTGTGTCCCCTTGCTGCTGTACACCTTTTGCTGTGTCCCCTTGCTGCTGTGACACCTTGTTGCTGTGTCCCCTTGTTGCTGTGTCCCCTTGTTGCTGTGTCCCATTGTTGCTGTGACACCCTTGTTGCTGTGACACCTTGTTGCTGTTCCCCTTGTTGCTGTGACACCTTGTTCCCTGTGTCCCATTGTTGCTGTGACCATTGTTGCTGTGTCCCCTTGTTGCTGTGTCCCCTTGCTGCTGTATCCCCTTGTTACGGGTGCCCCTTGTTGTTGTCCCCTTTTTGCTGTGTCCTCTTGTTGCTTTTGTCCCCTAGTTGTTTGTGCCCCCCTTGTCGCTGTGTCCTCTTGTTGCGTCTCCCCTTGTTGCTGTCTCCCCTTGTTGCTGTATCACCTTGTTGTTTTGGGTCCTCTTGTTGTTGTGTCCCCTTCTTGCTGTGTCACCCTTTGCTGTGTTCCTTGTTGCTGTGTCCCCTTTTTGGGCTGCGTCACCTTGTTGCTGTGTCACCTTGTTGCGGGTTCCCCTTGTTGCTGTGTCCCCTTGTTTTTGTGTCCCCTTGTTGCTGTGTCACCTTGTTGCTGTGTCACATTGTTGCCGTGTCACCTTCTTGCGGGTCCCATCTCTGGAACATCCTGTCTTTGTCCACCTTGTCAATTCCTCTCAGAATTTTAAAATGTCGTATCACGTCCCCCTTATCTCTCCTGTCCTCCAGTGTCGCCCTGTAGATTTTTCCCTTAACCTCTCCTCTAGGACATACCTTTAGCTCTGGGACTAGTCTGTTCAAACCTTTGCACTTTCTCTAGTTTCTTTACGTGCTTGGCTAGGTGTGGGTTCCAAACGGTGCCGCATACTCCAATATGGGCCTAACGTACACGGTGTACAGGTCCTGAACGATTCCTTATTAAGATGTCGGAATGCTGTTCTTAGGTTTGCTAGGCGCCCATATGCTGCAGCAGTTATTTGGTTGATGTGTGCCTCAGGAGATGTGCTCGGTGCTATACTCACTCCAAGATCTTTTTCCTTGAATGAGTTTTTGTAGTCTCTGCCCCCCTAGAGCGTACTCAGTCTACAGTCTTCTTAACCCCTTCCCCAGTCTTCATGACTTTACCCTTGGGGGGGTTGAACCCAGGAGCCATTTTCGGGACCGGGCCTGCAGCCTGTCCAGATCCCTCTGTGTTCCGCCGGGTCCTCGACCGAATGAATTCTTCTCATCCACATGACATCATCTGCAAACGGGGACACTTCGAGTCTGTTCCTTCTGTCATGGTGTTCACAAATAACAGAAACAGCACGGGTCCTAGGACTAAACCCCTGTGGGACCTCACTCGTCACGTTGCCCACTCTGGCACCTCGCCACGACCATGACTCGCTGCTGTCTTCCTGACAAGTATTCCTTGCTCCATTGTAGTCCCTTCCTGTTATCCCTGCCTGGTCCTTCGGGTTTTACACTAATCTCTTGTGTGGAACTGTGTCAAACACCTTACATTCCAAAAAAAATGCAATCTACCCACCCCCTCCTCCCTCAGGTGTTCCACCACTCTTCTCTATGACTTTGCATACTGTACATGTCAGTGACACGGCTTCTTGGTCTGTCCCCTTTTTTTAAAAAACGGGGACTACTTTTGCTGTCTCCATACCTCAGGTAATCTCCCTGTTTCGATAGATGTGTTGAAGATAGTTTCAGGGGTACACAAAGTGCCTCTGCTCCCTCTTTTCCCAGGGTCCCATGGAGAGATGTTATTTGGCCCCATCGCCTTTGAGGTATCTAGAACACTTAGCAGCCTCTTCACTTTTCTCGGTTGTATGATTGTGTCCAGCCCTTGGTGGTGTACCCCACCTCTCCTCTTTCTGGAGCCCCTTCTGTCTCCTCTGTGAACACTTCTTTGAATCCATGTTGATTTCCTCAAAATACTTCACGGACTTTCTTGTTGTTCTCCCTCCTTCCTTCCTTAGCCTGATTCCCTGGTCCTTGACTGTTGTTTTCCTCCTGATGTGGCTGTATAACAGCTTTGGGTCAGTTTGGCTTTCGCTGCTATGTCGTTTTCATTTTGTCCATTGGGCCCTTCTTACCTGTGCACATTCATTTCTGGCTCTACGACGCCCCTCCTTATTCTCCGGGGTCCTTTGCCTTCTATATTTCTTCCATTTCCTAGCACACTTGGTTTTGGCCTCCTCGCTCCTTTGAGTGAACCATGGGCTCATCCTTGCTTTTTCATTATTCCTGTTACCCTTAATACAAACCTCTCCTCAGTTTCCTTGCATATTGTTGTTGCATATCCATCATCTCATTTACTGACTTCCTGCCAGTTCTCTGTCCCACGGACCCCTTTCAGGAAGTTCCTCATTTCCCAAACGTGGTCCCCTTTCTTGTAGTTTGGATTCACTCGCCTGGCTCTTCCTGCTTCCCCCCTCCACTTGTAACCTGAACTGTGTATTCGAAGTTTAAAACCACATGATCGCCGGCCCCCACAGGTCTTTCATAGTGATGTCCTCAAAATCTACACTACTCAAGGTGAATACCGGGTCCAGTCTCGGGGGTTCACCCTCTTCTCTCTCTGGTAGTGTCCCTTACGTTTTGGGTACATAAGTTTTCTAGTACCACCCTCCATCATCTTAGCCCTCAATGTGTCTTGGCCCCCTGTGGCTCGTGGCTCCAAGTTTTCCCAATCGATTTCCTTGTGGTTAAAGTCACCCATGATCATAGCTTTGTCCTGCAGGCATGAGCACTTCTGGCCACTTCAGCCAGTGTGTCAATCATCACTATACTCTCATCATACTCTTGCCTTGGCCTCCTGCTGTTCTGTGGTGGGTTATACATCACTGCAATTACCACGTTGGGATCTCCAGACTGAAGCGTTCGTACTATGTAATCTCTTGCTTTTTTCATTGTCTCCTTTCCCCAGCTCATCAAAATTCCGTCGGTTTTTGACCAGCAGTGCCACTCCTCCAACCCCCCTGTTTCCCTCTTTCTTTCCCAGGATCTGATATCCCGTTGGAAAGATGGCATCTGTTATCATACCTTGAGCTTGGGTTTTTGTGAGAGCTATGATTCCGGTGTGTGTGTGTGTGTGTGTAATGTGTAGGGGTGTCTTACTGATCCTAGTGTAGTAGATTTGACTTTAAACCCCATTAACTCACCACAATTTTCCCGACCTAACTCTCCAAATAATGCTGCAACTCAACTATCATTACCCTACTTATGGGGGAAGCACCAAACCCACAGGGGCCATACAGCACCTGGGAAATTAAAGACAACCAAAGACGAAGTTACTCCAGTTCCTAGTATCAGAGCCCCCTATCAACCTCAAGAATCCTTACTGTCCACATTTAGAGAAGACTCCCTTAACTTTCTCAACACAACACCAATGTAAATAAAAGGGGAAACTAAACAAAAAAAATTAAATTCCATCGAATTTTATTTACGAGAATTTGATAAAATAAGATAAATCACGGGCAGTTTATACATAAGTACAATTATTATACATATATATAAATTTTCCAGAATTTATTTTTTTATAATAGACGAAATGGCATAAAAATTTGACTCGAAAAAGCAAAAAAAAAACACAAAATTTAATTCTTAATTAATTTCCATTTAAAATTTTAAATTTTTTTTTCAATGCCTTTAGACATTATTATAATAATTGCAAAAAATCTTTAGGAATTAGTAAAAAAATATATATATATACGTTTTTTTTTTGAGTTTTAGAGCAGCAGAAAGAAATTGTTCCCATGACTTATGTCCGGGTTGTTCCATGACTTATGTCCGGGTTGTTCCCTGACTTATGTCCGGGGTTTTCCATGACTTATGTCCGGGTTGTTCCATGACTTATGTCCGGGTTGTTTTATGACTAATGTCCGGGTTGTTCCATACTTTTGACCGGGTTGTTCCATGACTTATGTCCGGTTGTTCCATGACTTGTATCCGGTTTTTTCCATGACTTATGTCCGGGTTGTTCCATGACTAATGTCCGGGTTGTTCCATGACTTATGACCGGTTGTTCCATGACTTATGACCAGGTTGTTCCATGACTTATGACCGGGTTGTTCCTTGACTAATGTCCGGTTGTTCCATGACTAATGTCCGGGGTTTTTTTCTATGACTTATGACCGGGGTTTTTTCCATGACTTATGACCGGGTTGTTCCATGACTTATGTTCCGGGTTGTTCCATGACTTATGTCCAGGGATTTAATTTTTACTTTTTTCGACTTCGGTCCAAATTATAGTGTCCAAATCTCATTTTTTGAGTCAAATTATCTAGTCTTGGATTATCATAAAGGGCCCACAGAAGTTCCTAGGCCTCTGTCTATCTATATATCTATTTCTGAAGTACTTGGAGCTGAAAATAGATAAATAGAATTAATAGACAGGGGAAATAATATATATATATATATATAAATATATATATATATATATATATATATAATATATATATAATATATAAAATATAATAAATATATATATATATATATCAATAACAACACTGCACTAGCCAATTAAATTTTGTGGACATTATAGACTTGAGTAACTTATTTTACCATTAACAAGCACACTATGACAAGAAGGTAAGGGAGCCAGCATATACAGGGTATTTTTAAAAAAAAGGAAACCCCAAATTTATTATATATTGCTTTGAGACTGAGTCTATCTGAGATAAACCCAAAATATAAAGTGAGGAACAGTGAGTATTAGAAATTATTTGGCCTATCATGACTAGTAGGCCTTTTCTGTACTAGGTTCTTCTCTGTATTGAACTGATGAAGGCCTCTGTATGGGCCAAATGTTGCCCCAAATACACAGAAGTCCCAATTTATCAACGTCCATAAGTCCCCCTGGGCTCTAAGTCCTTAATAGCCCTAGGACCTCACCTTACCACCTCCTGGAGACAGTACAGTCCCTATCACAAAGACCCCACGATTCCCCAAGACCCCAACTTGCCACTTGGGAACAAACCTCCGGGGTCCTCACAGGTCAAACACTCCTCACAAAAGATCTTTAAGTCCCCACAAAGTCACTTACCACTTCCCCAACGCTCCTAAAGACCATACAACCACAGCCGGAGGACTCTAAAAACCACCAAGACCCCAACTTTCCACTGGGAACGTACTCCGGGGTCCTCACATGTCAAAGACTCATCGATGTAGACCTCAAAGTCCACACAAAGTCGCTTATTCAAATTCCCAGACGCTCCTGAAGACCATACAACCACCACCAGGAGACCCCAAGACCACCCAGACCCCAACTTACCACTTGAGAAAGTACTCTGGGTCCTCACAGGTCAAACACCCTCGCTAAAGACCCTAAAGTCCACTCAAAAGTCACTTTACCACTTCCCAGACCTCCTGAAGACCATACAACCACCACCAGGACGACCCCAAGACCACCCAGACCCCAACTTAACCACTTAAGAACGTACTCCGGGTCCTCACAGGTCAAACACTCCTCGCTAAAGACCCTAAAGTCCACTCAAAAGTCACTTACCACTTCCCAGAACTCTCCTGAAGACCATACAACCACCACCAGGAGGACCCCAAGACCACCCAGACCCCAACTTACCACTTGAGAACGTACTCCGGGTCCTCACAGGTCAAACACTCCTCGCTAAAGACCCTAAAGTCCACTCAAAAGTCACTTACCACTTCCCAACTCTCCTGAAAACCATACAACCACCACCAGGAGGACCCCAAGACCACCCAGACCCCAACTTACCACTTGGGAACATACTCCGGGTCCTCACAGGGCAAAGACTCATCGCTAAAGACCGTGTAGTCCCACAGCCTACGAGCCTCGGCTTACCGTCCACACAAACAACATAACGACCACAGTCTCCCAAGGATACCTCGGGTAGGCAGGAACTTGGCCGCCGGGTCCCTTGGAGTCCACGTACGCTGGGCAGGAAACCCAACCACTTCTGCAAGAAGGGCAAGGCTTAAAAGAAGGAACATTTGAACCCCAAGAAGGCATACTAAACAATAAAAAACACTATTGAACCTTGAAAACAATTCTGAATACAGAAACCAGTTGAAATCCCATATAAGACAGTTGAAACCCCAAACCCGTTGTACAAGAAGGCTTAGAAGAAAGACATTTGAACCTTAAAGAAGACATATGGAACCACAATAAGACATACTGAGCCCAAATAAGATATTCTGAACACAAATATTGAACCTAAAAAAAGACCAAAGGGGAGAGATGTTCATAGCTCTAGCTTTTCGCATTTCTAACCGATACTCAACAGGTTCTTTGCAATGCCCAGGGTTTCCAGCATCTCTCCGCAACATTGCAAGCTCCTGATGTCGATTGCAACACGATAGGCCCACACCTACACCCAACTCTCCCTGTATTTACACACACACACACACACACACACACACACACACACACACACACACACACACACACACACAATATTTCTTCAGTCATAGAGTTGTAAGGCAGTGGAATAGCCTAGAAAATGACGTAGTGGAGGCAGGAACCATACACAGTTTTAAGACGAGGTTTGATAAAGCTCATGGAGCGGGGAGAGAGAGGGCCCAGTAGCAACCGGTGAAGAGGCGGGGCCAGGAGCTAAGACCCCTGCAACCACAAATAGGTGAGTACAAATAGGTGAGTACACACACAGGAGCTAAGACTCGACCCCTGCAACCACAAATAGGTGAGTACACACACACACACAACCGCAAAGTATGTGAGGAGCTCAACATGAGATTCAAAGAAGTGTTCACAGAGGAGACAGAAGGAACTCCAGAAAGGCAGAGAGGTGGGGTACACCACCAAGTGATGGACACAATACATACAACCAAGGAAAAAGTGAAGAGGCTGCTAAGCGAGCTAGATACCTCAAAGGCGATGGGGCCAGATAACATCTATCATGGGTCCTGAGAGAGGGAGCAGAGGTGCTGTGTGTACCACTAACAACTCTCTTCAACATATCTATCGAAACAGGACGACTACCTGAGGCATGGAAGATAGCAAATGTAGTCCAAATTTTTAAAAAAGGAGACAGACAAGAAGCACTAAACTATAGACCAGTGTCACTGACATGTATAGTTATGCAAAGTCATGGAGAAGATTATCAGGAAAGGGGTGGTGGAACACCTAGAAAGAAATGATCTCATCAACAGCAGCCAACATGGTTTCAGGGACGGGAAACCCTGTGTCACAAACCTGCTGGAGTTCTATGACAAGGTGACAGCAGTAAGACAAGAGAGAGAAGGGTGGGTGGATTGCATTTTCTTGGACTGTAAGGCGTTTGACAGTTCCACACAAGAGATGAGTGCAGAAGTTGGAAGACCAAGCAGGGATAACAGGGAAGGCACTACAATGGATCAGGGAATACCTATCAGGAAGACAGCAGCGAGTCAAAGGGACGTGGGGAGGTGTCAGAGTTTGGGGGCCTGTGACGAGTGGGGGCCCCCCAGGGGTCATCCTAGGACCGGTGCTGTTTCTGGTATTTGTGAACAACATGACGGAAGGAATCGACTCCAAAGTGTCACTGTTTGCAGATGATGTGAAGTTGATGAGAAGAATTCAATCGGACGAGGACCAGGTGGAACTACAGAGGGATCTGGACAGGCTGCAGACCTGGTCCAACAACTGGCTCCTGGAGTTCAACCCCCCCAAGTGCAAAGTCATGAGGATTGGGGAAGGGCAAAGAAGACCGCAGACGGAGTACAGTCTAGGAGGGCCAAAGACTACAAACCTCACTCAAGGAAAAAGATCTTGAGGTGAGTATAACACCGAGCACATCTCCTGAAGCGCACATCAACCAAATAACTGCCGCAGCATATGGGCGCCTGGCAAACCTCAGAACAGCATTCCGACATCTTAATAAGGAATCGTTCAGGACCCCCTGTACACCGTGTACGTTAGGCCCATATTAAGTTTGCGGCACCAGTTTGGAACCCACACCTAGCCAAGCATGTAAAGAAACTAGAGAAAGTGCAGAGGTTTGGCAACAAGACTAGTCCCAGAGTTAAAGGTATGTCCTATGAGGAGAGGTTAAGGGAAATCAACCTGACGACACTGGAGGACAGGAGAGATAGGGGGGACATGATAACGACTTACAAAATACTGAGAGGAATTGACAAGGTGGACAAAGACAGGATGTTCCAGAGACTGGACACAGCAACACGGGGACACAGTTGGAAGCTGAAGACACAGATGAATCACAGGGATGTTAGGAAGTATTTCTCAGTCACAGAGTAGGGAAATAAGGACTGCTTACATAAACGGGACGCATACACACACACACAACACACACACACACCACACACACATACACACACACACACACACACACACACAGACACACACACAGACACAGACACACACACACAAAACACACACACAGACACAGACACACACACACTCACACACACACACACACACACACACACACACACACACACACACAACACGCTAACAGGGCCCAGTGTCTAATCGACATGTGCCTAGGACAAAATGGTAACTAACACACGCTGAGAGGCAAGCAGGAGTTCCGGAGTGTGTACCTCGATCGAGACAGAACACAGGACGAAAGGAAGACGATGAAAGAGAGAGTTCTAAAACGAAAGGAGAAATGTGGCCCGGTGGCCTGGTGGGTGGCCCGGTGGCCTGGTCGTGGCCCGGTGGCCTGGTCGTGGCCCGGTGGCCTGGTGGCTAAAGCTCCCGCTTCACACACGGAGGGCCCGGGTTCGAATCCCGGCGGGTGGAAACATTCCGACACGTTTCCTTACACCTGTTGTCCTGTTCACCTAGCAGCAAATAGGTACCTGGGTGTTAGTCGACTGGTGTGGGTCGCATCCTGGGGGACAAGATTAAGGACCCCAATGGAAATAAGTTAGACAGTCCTCGATGACGCACTGACTTTCTTGGGTTATCCTGGGTGGCTAACCCTCCGGGGTTAAAAATCCGAACGAAATCTTATCTTATCTTATCTTATGAAAAAGGAGAGCAGAATAACCCAGGATCAAATGGAAGGACAAGCACACCCCCCAGAAACACCTGCAGAAGGACTCCAGCCACGACACCCCCAAGGCAACTGACCAATCCAAACCATCACACACCGATCCCTCTGTTCCCACCCCCCGCACCACAGTTACAGTATTAGAACAGAAGTTGAAGGTTTGGTACACAAATGCAGATGGATTAACGAATAAACATGAGGAATGGCAAGAAAGAATCAATGAGAAGTCCCCAGACATCATAGCAGTTACAGAAACAAAAATCACGGAGACAATACCAGATGCAATCTTCCCAACAGGATACCAGATCATGAGGAAAGATAGAAGGGGCAGAGGGGGAGGTGGGGTTGCTCTGCTCGTAAAAAAACAGATGGAAATTCGAGAAAATGGAAGGCATGGATGAGACAGGAGAAAGAGACTACATAGTAGGTACACTTCAGTCTGGGGAACACAAAGTGGTCATTGCAGTGATGTATAATCCACCACAGAACTGCAGGAGGCCAAGAGAGGAATATGAAGAGAGCAACAGAGCAATGGTGGACACACTTGCTGAGGTGGCAAGAAGAGCTCACTCCAGCAGAGCAAAGTTGCTGGTTATGGGGGATTTCAACCACAGGGAGATTGACTGGGAAAACCTGAAGCCACATGGGGGTCCCGAAACATGGAGAGCCAAGATGATGGACGTGGTGCTGGAAAACCTCATGCACCAACATGTTAAGGACACTACCAGAGTGAGAGGGGAGGATGAAGCAGCAAGATTGGACCTTATGTTCCCCCTGGGCAGCTCAGACATTGAGGACATCAAGCATGAGAGTCCCCTAGGAGCTAGCGACCACGTGGTTATGTGCTTTGAATACATAGTAGAGCTGCAAGTGGAGAGAGTAACAGGAGTTGAATGGGAAAAGCCTGACTATAAAAGAGGGGACTACATAGGGTTGAAGAACTTCCTGCGGGAGGTCCAGTGGGACAGAGAACTAGAAAGCCAGTAAATGAAATGATGGAATATGTAACAAAATGCAAGGAGGCAGTGGAAAGGTTTATTCCCAAAGGGGCAACAGTAACAACGGGAAGACCAGAACGAGCCCCTGGTTTACCCGACGGTGTAAGGAAGCAAAAACAAAGTGCAATAGAGAATGGAAAAAGAACAGACGGCAGAGAACACACGAAAATAGGGAGATCAGTTGCAGAGCCAGGAATGAGTACGCACAGGTAAGGAGGGAGGCCCAGCAACAGTATGAAAATGACACAGCATCGAGAATCAAGACTGACCCGAAACTGTTGTATAGCCACATCAGGAGGAAGACAACAGTCAAAGACCAGGTGATCAGATTAAGGACAGAAGGTGGAGAACTCACAAGAAATGATCAGGAGGTATGTGAGGAGCTGAACAGGAGATTTAAGGAAGTTTTTACAGTAGAGACAGGAAGGGGTGTGGGAAGACAGCACAGAAGGGAACATCAAGAGGGAATATACCAACAAGTGTTGGATGACATACGAACAACCGATGAGGAGGTGAAGAAGCTCCTAAGTGACCTTGACACCTCAAAGACGATGGGACCGGACAACATCTCCCCATGGGTCCTTAGAGAAGGAGCAGAGATGCTGTGCATGCCTCTAACCACAATCTTCAACACATCCCTTGAAACTGGGCAACTACCTGAGAAATGGAAGACAGCTAATGTAGTCCCCATATTTAAGAAAGGAAACAGAAACGAGGCACTAAACTACAGACCTGTGTCTCTGACATGTATTGTGTGCAAAGTCATGGAGAAGATTATCAGGAGGAGAGTGGTCGAACACCTGGAAAGGAACAAGATTATAAATGAAAACCAGCATGGGTTCATGGAAGGCAAATCGTGTATCACAAATCTCCTGGAGATTTATGACAAGATAACTGAAGTAAGACACGAGAGAGAGGGGTGAGTAGATTGCGTTTTCCTAGACTGTAGGAAGGCCTTTAACACAGTTCCCCACAAGAATTAGTGCAGAAGCTGGAGGATCAGGCGCATGTAACAGGGAGGGCACTGCAATGGATCAGGGAATACCTGACAGAGAGGCAGCAACGAGTCATGGTACGTGAAGAGGTATCACAGTGGGCGCCTGTGACGAGCGGGGTCCCACAAGGGTCAGTCCTAGGACCAGTGCTATTTTTGATATATGTGAACGACATGATGGAAGGAATAGACTCTGAAGTGTCCCTATTCGCAGATGATGTGAAGTTGATGAGAAGAATTAAATCGGATGAGGATGAGGCAGGACTGCAACGAGACCTGGACAGGCTGGACATGTGGTCCAGTAACTGGCTTCTCGAATTCAATCCAGCCAAATGCAAAGTCATGAAGATTGGGGAGGGGCAAAGAAGACTGCAGACAGAGTATAGGCTAGGTGGACAAAGACTACAGACCTCACTCAGGGAGAAAGACCTTGGGGGTGACCATAACACCGAGCACATCACCGGAGGCACACATCAACCAAATAACTGCTGCAGCATACGGGCGCCTGGCAAACCTGAGAATAGCGTTCCGATACCTTAATAAGGAATCGTTCAAGACACTGTACACTGTGTATGTTAGGCCCATACTGGAGTATGCAGCACCAGTCTGGAACCCACACCTGGTCAAGAACGTCAAGAAGTTAGAGAAAGTACAAAGGTTTGCAACAAGGCTAGTCCCAGAGCTCAGGGGAATGTTGTACAAGGAAAGGTTGAGGGAAATCAGACTGACGACACTGGAGGACAGAAGGGTCAGGGGAGACATGATAACGACATACAAGATACTGCGGGGAATAGACAAGGTGGACAGAGATAGGATGTTCCAGAGAGGGAACACAGGGACAAGAGGTCACAACTGGAAGTTGAAGACTCAGACGAGTCACAGGGACGTTAGGAAGTATTTCTTCAGTCATAGAGTTGTCAGCAAGTGGAATAGCCTAGCAAGTGAAGTAGTGGAGGCAGGAACCATACATAGTTTTAAGAAGAGGTATGATACAGCTCAGAAAGCAGAGAGAGAGAGGACCTAGTAGCGATCAGTGAAGAGGCGGGATCAGGAGCTGAGTCTCGACCCCTGCAACCACAATTAGGTGAGTACATACACACACATATACAGGATTTCACACCTTTATGTGAATTGACCCTCTAACCCTTCCTTCTCTCTCCGTCTCTTTGTCTCTTTTCCTCTCTTCCTCTCTCTCTCTCTCTCTCTCTCTCTATTCTTCTCTCTCTATTTCTCTCTCTCTCTCTCTCTCTCTCTCTCTCTCTCTCTCTCTCTCTCTCTCTCTCTCTCTCTCTCTCTCTCTCTCTTACTCTTTCTGTCTCTTCCTCTCTCTCTCTCTTAATCTTTCTCTCCCTTCCTCTCTCTCTATTCCTCTCTCTTCCTCTCTCTCTCGTCCTCTCTCTCCTCTTTCTCTCTCTTCCTCTTTTTCTCTCTCTCCCTCTCTCTCTCTTCCTCTCTCTTTTCCTCTCTCTTCCTCTCTCTCTCTCTCTCTCCTCTCTCTCTCTCTCTCTCTCCTCTCTCTCTCTCTCTCTCTCTCTCTCTCTCTCTTTTCCCTTCTCTCTCCCCTCTCTCCTCCTATCTTTCCCTTCTCTCCTCTCTTTCTCTCACTCGCTCCCCCTTTTCCTTTTCACTCTCCCCCTCTTTCTCCTTCTACCTTTCCTCTCTCTCTCTCTCTCTCTCTCTCTCTCTCTCTCTCTCTCTCTCTCTCTCTCTCTCTCTCTCTCACTCCTCTCTCTCTCCTCTCTCTCTCTCTCTTTTCTCTCTTTCTCTCTTTCCTTTACTAAAAAAAAAAAATGGTTGGGACTCGTAGGAATCAGGGATCAAATGACAATGGTATTGGTAGGGAGGAATGGATGGAGGAGCAGTGGAGAAAGATGGAGCAAGAATGGGAGAGAAAATTAGGAGAGCTTTCTGAAAAAATGGAGAAAGAGCTCTCTGCAAAATGGAAAAAGACGTTGGAGAAGGAGACGAAGAAATGGGAGGCACAAGTCGAAACTGCAGTAGACAGGGTAAGGGTCCTAGAGTTTGAGGTAAACAGGCTGAAGCAAGTCTCAGGGGCAGTGACCAGAGAAGACACAGAATATGAAGCTGAGAGGATGAACAGGAAGGAAGGAGATATGAATTATGCTAAGGTCATATCAGCCTGCAAAGAAGGGTCAGGGAGTAAAAGGAAAGAGCAGCTGGGTGTAGATAGAGAGGGAGATAAGTCGAATGCTGAGGCACAACCATGCTACCAAGAGCCACTGGAAAAATCAAGGGAGAAGATGACCATATACAGACAGGAACCAGAGTCACAGAGGGAGAGGCAATGGGAGGAGGAAAGGGCAAAATCAGTGTTTATCCATGTGCTTCGGGAGAGAGAGGAAAAGACACACACTGAAAGACGGCAGGAAGAAAGAAAGGAGATTAGAAAAAACATCACGGAAATAGGGGGAGAAGACATGGACGAGATTGTAAATTTTCAGAGAATAGGGGGGTACATGAAGGGGAGAAACCGACCAATCAAGCTGATTCTCAGGACAGAAACATGAGGAACAGGATCCTCCAAGAGAAACCAAGGTTGAAAAACTCGGAAGAGTACAAGAAGGTGTTCCTAGACAGAGATAGAACACAAACAGAGAGACAGTAGCTGAGGGAGAGGACAAAAAAGCGAAAGGAGATAGGAAAGGAAACAAGGATGGAACCAGCAGAGGTCAGTCAGAGCAGAACAGAGAAGCAAGGGCAAGCACACACACAACTATCCTCAGAACCCCACAACCTATCACACCATCCCAACACAAACTACAATCCATACCCACAGCCTCCACCCAGCACCGAGCTATAGAATCCCACAGTATGCCACCAGGTCTCCCACCCTCACAGGCCCCCCAAACCACAGTGTTGGAAAGGAAACTGAAGGTATGGTACACAAATGCTGATGGAATAACAAACAAGTGGGAGGAGTGGCACGAAAGAGTCAAAGAGACATCATCAGACATCACAGCGCTCACAGAAACCAAGCTTACAGGTATGATAACAGATGCCATCTTTCCAATGGGATAACAGATCCTGAGGAAAGACAGAAAGAACAGGGTGGGTGGAGGAGTGGTACTGCTGATCAAACACCAATGGAATTTTGATGAGCTGGAGAGAGGAGACAGCGGAGAAGAAAGTGATTACATAGCGGGAACGCTTCACTCTGGAGGTCCCAAGGTGGTAATTGCAGTGATGTATAACCCACCACAGAACAGCAGGAGACCAGGGCATGAGTATGACGAGAGCAATAGAGCGATGGTTGACACACTGGCTGCAGTGGCCAGAAGAGCTCATGCATGCAGGGCAAAGCTCCTGATCATGGGCGACTTTAACCACAAGGAGATCGACTGGGAGAACTTGGAGCCACATGGGGGCCAAGATACATGGAGGGCTAAGATGATGGAGGTGGTACTGGAAAACTTCATGTACCAACACGTAAGGGACACTACAAGAGAGAGAGGAGAGGATGAGCCAGCAAGACTGGACTTAGTATTCACCTTGAGCAGTGCAGATATTGAGGACATCACATATGAAAGACCCCTTGGGGCCAGCGATCATGTGGTTTTGAGCTTCGAATACACAGTAGAGCTACAAGTGGAGGGGGAAGCAGGAAGGCCAGGACAAATGAAACCAAACTACAGGAAAGGGACTACACGGGAATGAGGAACTTCCTGAACGAGGTTCAGTGGGACAGAGAACTGGCAGGGAAGCCAGTTAATGAGATGATGGAATATGTAGCAACAATGTGCAACAAGGCTGAAGAGAGGCTTGTACCCAAGGGAAACAGGAATAATGAAAAAGCCAGGATGAGCCCAGGGTTTACCCAAAGGTGCAAGGAGGCAAAAACCAAGTGTGCTAGGGAATGGAAGAAATATAGAAGGCAAAGGACCCAGGAGAATAAGGAGAGCAGTCGTAGAGCCAGAAACGAATGTGCACAGGTAAGAACGGAGGACTAACGACACTAAGAAAACAACATAGCAGCGAAAGCCAAATCTGACCCAAAGCTGTTATACAGCCATATCAGGAAGAAAACAACCGTCAAGGACCAGGTAATCAGGCTAAAGAAGGAAGGAGGAGAGACAACAAGAAATGACCGTGAAGTATGTGAAGAACTCACAAGAGATACAAAGAAGTGTTCACAGAGGAGCAGAAGGGGTTCCAGAGGGATGGAGAGGTGGGGCACACCACCAGGTGCTGGACACGGTACACACAACCGAGGAAGAAGTGAAGAGGCTTCTGAGTGAGCTAGATACCTCAAAGGCAATGGGGCCAGATAACATCTCTCCATGGGTCCTGAGAGAGGGAGCAGAGGCACTATGTGTACTCCTAACAACAATATTCAATACATCTATCGAAACAGGGAGATTGCCTGAGGCATGGAAGACAGCAAATGTAGTCCCAATCTTTAAAAAAGGAGACAGACATGAAGCACTAAACTACAGACCAGTGTCACTGACATGTATAGTATACAAAGTCATGGAGAAGATTATCAGGAGAAGAGTGGTGGAACACCTAGAAAGGAATGATCTCATCAACAGCACCCAACATGGTTTCAGGGACGGGAAATCCTGTGTCACAAACCTACTGGAGTTCTATGACAAGGTGACAGCAGCAAGACAAGAGAGAGAACGGTGGGTGGATTGCATTTTCTTGGACTGCAAGAAGGCGTTTGACACAGTACCACACAAGAGATTAGTGCAAAAACTGGAGGACCAAGCAGGGATAACAGGGAAGGCACTACAATGGATCAGGGAATATTTGTCAGGAAGACAGCAGCGAGTAATGGTACGTGGCGAGGTGTCAGAGTGGGCACCTGTGACCAGCGGGGTCCCACAGGGGTCAGTCCTAGGACCAGTGCTGTTTCTGGTATTTGTGAACGACATGACAGAAGGAATAAACTCTGAGGTGTCACTGTTTGCAGATGACGTGAAGTTGATGAGAAAGAATTCATTCGATCGAAGACCAGGCAGAACTACAAAAGGATCTGGACAGGCTGCAGACCTGGTCCAGCAATTGGCTCCTGGAGTTCAATCCCATCAAGTGCAAAGTCATGAAGATTGGGGAAGGACAAAGAAGACCGCAGACGGAGTACAGTCTAGGGGGCCAGAGACTACAAACCTCACTCAAGGAAAAAGATCTTGGGATGAGTATAACACCAGGCACATCTCCTGAAGCGCACATCAACCAAATAACTGCTGCAGCATATGGGCGCCTAGCAAACCTCAGAACAGCATTCCGACATCTTAATAAGGAATCGTTCAGGACCCTGTACACCGTGTACGTTAGGTCTATATTGGAGTATGCAGCACCAGTTTGAAACCCACACCTAGCCAAGCACGTAAAGAAACTAGAGAAAGTGCAAAGGTTTGCAACAAGACTAGTCCCAGATTTAAGAGGTATGTCCTACGAGGAGAGGTTAAGGGAAATCAACGTGACGACACTGGAGGACAGGAGAGATAGGGGGGACATGATAACGACTTACAAAATACTGAGAGGAATTGACAAGGTGGACAAAGACAGGATGTTCCAGAGATTGGACACAGTAACAAGGGGACACAGTTGGAAGCTGAAGACACAGATGAATCACAGGGATGTTAGGAAGTATTTCTTCAGTCACAGAGTAGTCAGGAAGTGGAATAGTTTGGGAAGCGATGTAGTGGAGGCAGGATCCATACATAGCTTTAAGCAGAGGTATGATAAAGCTCATGGTTCAGGGAGAGTGACCTAGTGGCGACCAGTGAAGAGGCGGGGGCCATGAGCTTGGATTCGACCCCTGCAACCTCAACTAGGTGAGTACAACTAGGTGAGTACACGAATCAGTATCACTAAATACTGCTCCCAGGATTTATCGTTCTAGTAACTGTCCTAAGATATTATTAGCAGTCATTGTACGTGAGTGAATCAGTGAACATACCTACAAGAGTGTAAAAAATTTCAAGAGTGAGAATAATGTGATAAGATCAAGAATTTAACAATTTAAATTAGAATGAATGTTGAGTGAGGGAGGGTAGCAGTCAGCTGATGACGCTGCTGACACCAGTGTGGACACAAAATATCCAAACATAGTTAATAATAAAAATAGTTAAGTAATAAAAATACAGATAAACAAGTGAGTAAGTGCTGAAAGTAGGTCAAAATTAGTCAATCCCCAGCTGTTGGTGTTGTGAATGTAGTTAATATCATCGGATTTATGACCATAATACTGTACTAAGGAAAAAAGAGTGAGTACCAAGTCTTAAAATAAAAAATAAAAACTTAAATACAAGATAAAGTTCCTGAAGGAGTTACAAAAGTGAAGGAGTTGATAGTGGGCAACCAGCAGGAACGTCCATTGTTGTGCAGACGACATCACTTGCCTATATACCTTGTACTTGGTTCAGCTATCAAAACTTTGGGGCCCAGTCCCTGGACCCATTATGTACCTCTGTAATCTTTTGACTACCGCCCACAGGATGGGTATGTGGTGCATAATAAACATATTAAACTAAATTGCCTATGTGTGGTTAATTTTTGGTTGGTATGTAAAGTGTTAGTGTCTCGCCCTGCTGGTTGTTATACCATTATTCTCTCCCTGACTTTCAGTACCAGGAGATAGTGGTAACCCTGATAATGTTTAGTTAATTATCTAAATGTCTTCAGTAGAGTTGTGTAGACTAGTAACCCCCCCCCCCTGACAGCGATAAGTTAGTAAACACACACACACAACACACACACACACACACACACACACACACTCACAACACACACACACACCACACACACACACACACACACACACACACACACACACACACACACACCACCCTCACACACACACAACTCACCACACACACAACACACACACACACACACACACACATACACACACACACACACACACACAACACACACACACACACACATACACACACACACACAACACACACACACACACACACACACAAAACACACACACACACACACACAACACACAACACACAACACACAACACAACACACAACACACAACACACACACCAACACACACACACAACACACACACACACACGCACACAACACAAACACACACACAACACACTCACACACACATACAACACACACACAACACACAACACACACACACACACATACACAACACACACACACAACAACACACTCACACACACATACAACACACACACACACACACACACACACACACACACACACACACACACACACACACAACACACACATACACAACACACACACACAACACACACTCACACACACATACAACACACACACACACACACAACACACAACACACACACACACACACACATACACAAACACACACACACAACACACTCTCACACACACATACAACACACACACACACACACACACACACACACACACTCACACAACACACACACACACACACACACACACACACACTGAACCTACTCTCTGGATCACAATATTCCAGGAGGTCTGGCCAATTACATCCATGAATGTTTTCATCATAGGCCAGGCCTGGGGTACAAGGTTCGTCTATAGGCTCGCCATAGGCACACTTGACGAAATAGGTCTCACAAGGACCCGCTGAGAAGAGTCCAAAGTCGTACTCACAGATGCCACGACCTGAGGGAGTTACTGTGGGAGGACGAGAGGCAGTTAGAAGGATTTATATAGGCCTAGGGCTAGTATATCTCAGTTTATATAGGATTAGCGCTGATATATCTCAGTTTATATAGGCCTAGGGCTGGTATATCTCATTTTAAAGGTAGAGCTGGTATATCTCAGTTTATATACGCCTAAAGCTGGTATATTTCAATTTATAGGCCTAGAGCTGGTATATCTAAGTTTAAAGGCCTAGATCTGGTATATCTCAGCATATAGGCCTAGAGTTGGTATATCTCAGCATATAGGCCTAGAGTTGGTATATCTCAGTTTATATAGACCTAGAGCTGGTATATTCCATTTATATAGGCTACAAGCTGATATATCCTAGTTTATATTAATTCCACCTAGTCTGCCCGGTAAAGGGTTAGTTTTTAGGATAACTATCATAATTAGTACTACTTTAAGTTACTTTTAAGGGGTAACTATCATATTTCCAGTTAGTTTTGAGGGGTAACTACTATATTTTAAGTTAGTTTTGAGGGGTAACTACCATATTTCCAGTTAGTTTTGAGGGGTAACGACTATATTTTAAGTTAGTTTTAAGGGGTAACTACTATATTTTAAGTTAGTTTTAAGGGGTAACTACTATATTTTAAGTTAGTTTTAAGGGGTAACTACTATATTTTAAGTTAGTTTTAAGGGGTAACTACTATATTTTAAGTTAGTTTTAAGGGGGTAACTACTATATTTTAAGTTAGTTTTGAGGGGTAACTACCATATTTTAAGTTAGTTTTGAGGGGTAACTACTATATTTTAAGTTAGTTTTAAGGGGTAACTACTATATTTTAAGTTAGTTTTAAGGGGTAACTACTATATTTTAAGTTAGTTTTGAGGGGTAACTACCATATTTTAAATTAGTTTTGAGGGGTAACTACCATATTTTAAGTTAGTTTTGAGGGGTAACTACTATATTTTAAGTTAGTTTTAAGGGGTAACTACTATATTTTAAGTTAGTTTTGAGTGGTAACTACCATATTTTAAATTAGTTTTGAGGGGTAACTACCATATTTTAAATTAGTTTTTGAGGGATAACTACCATATTTTAAGTTAGTTTTAAGGGTAACTGCTATATTTCAAGTTAGTTTTGAGGGGTAACTACCATATTTTAAGTTAGTTTTGAGGGGTAACTACTATATTTTAAGTTAGTTTTAAGGGGTAACTACTATATTTTAAGTTAGTTTTGAGGGGTAACTACCATATTTTAAATTAGTTTTGAGGGGTAACTACCATATTTTAAATTAGTTTTGAGGGATAACTACCATATTTTAAGTTAGTTTTAAGGGGTAACTGCTATATTTCAAGTTAGTTTTGAGGGGTAACTACCATATTTTAAGTTAGTTTTGAGGGGTAACTACTATATTTTAAGTTAGTTTTAAGGGGTAACTACTATATTTTAAGTTAGTTTTGAGGGGTAACTACCATATTTTAAGTTAGTTTTGAGGGGTAACTACTATATTTTAAGTTAGTTTTGAGGGGTAACTACCATATTTTAAGTTAGTTTTGAGGGGTAACTAATATATTTTAAGTTAGTTTTGAGGGGTAACCACCATATTTTAAGTTAGTTTTGAGGGGTAACTAATATATTTTAAGTTAGTTTTTAGGGGTAACCACCATATTTTAAGTTAGTTTTGAGGGGTAACTAATATATTTTAAGTTAGTTTTGAGGGGTAACTACCATATTTTAAGTTAGTTTTGAGGGGTAACTAATATATTTTAAGTTAGTTTTGAGGGGTAACCACCATATTTTAAGTTAGCTTTGAGGGGTAACCACCATATTTTAAGTTAGCTTTGAGGGGTAACCACCATATTTTAAGTTAGCTTTGAGGGGTAACTACCATATTTTAAGTTAATTTTGAGGAGTAATTACCACATTCACTACTAGTTTAAGTTAGTTTTAAGGGATAACTAACATATTTTAAATTTAGTTTTAAAGGTTAACTTGGACATACTGACACTCAGCTTTACGATCACCACACTTGACGCTCCAGTGGTAATTACAGTGGTTGTGTACAGCTCCTGTACCGTCGAACAAGAGACCATTCTCACAGGTCTCAAGGCTGAGGGTACCATTGGCACATTTGTAGAACTGGTTACAGGAGGCTGGGTGAGGGTACAGCTGTAACCCGTACTGTTCTGGGCAACTGCTGAGCTCTGGCTCCTGGTACTGACACCTCCCTGTAATGTAGATGAAGGTAGGGGTCAAACTTTGATAGATAATAGATCTTACCGGATCTTACAGCGATATTACCACAAATATTGAACAATCTGACTATAATATTAGATAGATAGATAGTTAGATAGATAGATAGAGAGAGAGAGAGAGAGAGAGAGAGAGAGAGAGGAGAGAGAGAGAGAGAGAGAGAGAGAGAGAGAGAGAGACGAGAAAAGCGAGAGAGAGAGAGCGAGAGAGAGAGAGAGAGAGAAAGAAAGAGAGAGAGAGAGAGAGAGAGAGAGAGAGAGAGAGAGAGAGAGAGAGAGAGAGAGAGAGAGAGAGAGAGAGAGAGAGAGAAAGAAAGAGAGAGATAAGAGAGAGAGAGAGAGAGAGAGAGAGAGAGAGAGAGAGAGAGAGAGAGTTAGATAGATATATACACAGACAGATAGATAGATATAAAGAGAGATAGATAGAGAGAGAGAGAGAGAGAGAGAGTTAGATAGATAGATACACAGACAGATAGATAGATATAAAGAGAGATAGAGAGGGAGAGAGCCTAACAAAAACTGATTCTAATTCTCTCCCGCTACTTGAAGGTCGTCAAGATGTTAACTCTAACTTGCTCCAGATCTTACAATGGTACCTTGAAGGTCTTACAATGGTACCTTGAAGGTCTTACAATGGTACCTTGAAGGTCTTACAATGGTACCTTGAAGGTCTTACAATGGTACCTTGAAGGTCTTACAATGGTACCTTGAAGGTCTTACAATGGTACCTTGAAGGTCTTACAATGGTACCCTGAAGGTCTTACAATGGTACCTTGAAGGTCTTACAATGGTACCTTGAAGGTCTTACAATGGTACCTTGAAGGTCTTACACTGGTACCTTGAAGGTCTTACAATGGTACCTTGAAGGTCTTACAATGGTACCTTGAAGATCTTACAATGGTACCTTGAAGGTCTTACAATGGTACCTTGAAGGTCTTACAATGGTACCTTGAAGGTCTTACAATGGTACCTTGAAGGTCTTACAATGATACCTTGAAGGTCTTACAATGGTACCTTGAAGGTCTTACAATGGTACCTTGAAGGTCTTACAATGGTACCTTGAAGGTCTTACAATGATACCTTGAAGGTCTTACAATGATACCTTGAAGGTCTTACAATGGTACCTTGAAGGTCTTACAATGGTACCTTGAAGGTCTTACAATGGTACCTTGAAGGTCTTACAATGGTACCTTGAAGGTCTTACAATGGTACCTTGAAGGTCTTACACTGGTACCTTGAAGGTCTTACAATGGTACCTTGAAGGTCTTACAATGGTACCTTGAAGATCTTACAATGGTACCTTGAAGGTCTTACAATGGTACCTTGAAGGTCTTACAATGGTACCTTGAAGGTCTTACAATGGTACCTTGAAGGTCTACAATGATACCTTGAAGGTCTTACAATGGTACCTTGAAGGTCTTACAATGGTACCTTGAAGGTCTTACAATGGTACCTTGAAGGTCTTACAATGATACCTTGAAGGTCTTACAATGATACCTTGAAGGTCTTACAATGGTACCTTGAAGGTCTTACACTGGTACCTTGAAGGTCTTACAATGGTACCTTGAAGGTCTTACAATGGTACCTTGAAGATCTTACAATGGTACCTTGAAGGTCTTACAATGGTACCTTGAAGGTCTTACAATGGTACCTTGAAGGTCTTACAATGGTACCTTGAAGGTCTTACAATGGTACCTTGAAGGTCTTACAATGGTACCTTGAAGGTCTTACAATGGTACCTTGAAGGTCTTACAATGGTACCTTGAAGGTCTTACAATGGTACCTTGAAGGTCTTACAATGGTACCTTGAAGGTCTTACAATGGTACCTTGAAGGTCTTACAATGGTACCTTGAAGGTCTTACAATGGTACCTTGAAGGTCTTACAATGGTACCTTGAAGGTCTTACAATGGTACCTTGAAGGTCTTACAATGATACCTTGAAGGTCTTACAATGGTACCTTGAAGGTCTTACAATGGTACCTTGAAGGTCTTACAATGGTACCTTGAAGGTCTTACAATGGTACCTTGAAGGTCTTACAATGGTACCTTGAAGGTCTTACAATGGTACCTTAAAGATCTTGCAATGGTACCTTAAAGATCTTACAATGGTACCTTAAAGATCTTGCAATGGTACCTTAATGATTTTACAATGGTACATTAAAGATCTTACAATGGTACCCTAATGATCTTACAATGGTACCTTAAAGATCTTACAATGGTACCTTAAAGGTCTTACAATGGTACCTAAAAGATCTTACAATGGTACCTTAAAGATCTTACATTGGTACCTTAAAGGTCTTACAATGGTACCTTAATGATCTTACAATGGTACCTTAATGATCTTACAATGGTACCCTAATGATCTTACAATGGTACCTTAAAAATCTTACAATGGTACCTTAAAGATCTTACAATGGTACCCTAATGATCTTACAATGGTACCTTAAAGATCTTACAATGGTACCTTAAAGATCTTACAATGGTACCTTAAAGGTCTTACAATGGTACCTTAATGATCTTACAATGGTACCTTAATGATCTTACAATGGTACCCTAATGATCTTACAATGGTACCTTAAAGATCTTACAATGGTACCCTAATGATCTTACAATGGTACCTTAAAGATCTTACAATGGTACCTTAAAGATCTTGCAATGGTACCTTGAAGATCTTACAATGGTACCTTAATGATCTTACAATGGTACCTTAAAGGTCTTACAATGGTACCTTAAAGGTCTTACAATGGTATCTTAATGATTTTACAATTGTACCTTAAAGATCTTACAATGGTACCCTAATGATCTTACAATGGTATCTTAAAGATCTTGCAATGGTACCTTAAAGATCTTACAATGGTACCTAAAAGATCTTACAATGGTACCTTAAAGATCTTACAATGGTACCTTAAAGGTCTTACAATGGTACTCTAATGATCTTACAATGGTACCTTAAAGATCTTACAATGGTACCTAAAAGATCTTACAATGGTACCTTAAAGATCTTACAATGGTACCTTAAAGGTCTTACAATGGTACCTTAATGATCTTACAATGGTACCTTAATGATCTTACAATGGTACCTTAATGATCTTACAATGGTACCTTGAAGATCTTACAATGGTACCTTGAAGATCTTACAATGGTACTTTAATGATCTTACAATGGTACCTTAAAGGTCTTACAATGGTACCTTAAAGGTCTTACAATGGTATCTTAATGAACTTACAATGGTACCCTAATGATCTTACAATGGTACCTTAAAGATCTTACAATGGTACCTTAAAGATCTTACAATGGTACCTTAAAGGTCTTACAATGGTATCATAATGATTTTACAATGGTACCTTAAAGATCTTACAATGGTACCCTAATGATCTTACAATGGTATCTTAAAGATCTTGCAATGGTACCTTAAAAATCTTACAATGGTACCTAAAAGATCTTACAATGGTACCTTAAAGGTCTTACAATGGTACCTTAATGATCTTACAATGGTACCTTAATGATCTTACAATGGTACCTTAATGATCTTACAATGGTACCTTGAAGATCTTACAATGGTACCTTGAAGATCTTACAATGGTACTTTAATGATCTTACAATGGTACCTTAAAGGTCTTACAATGGTACCTTAAAGGTCTTACAATGGTATCTTAATGATCTTACAATGGTACCCTACTGATCTTACAGTGGTACCCTAATGATCTTACAATGGTACCTTAAAGATCTTACAATGGTACCTTAAAGTTCTTACAATGGTACCTTGAAGATCTTACAATGGTACCTTAATGATCTTATAATGGTACCCTAATGATCTTACAATGGTACCCTAATGATCTTACAATGGTACCTTAAAGGTCTTGCGATGGTACCTTAAAGATCTTACAATGGTACCTTAAAGGTCTTGCGATGGTACCTTAAAGATCTTGCAATGGTACCCTAATGATCTTAAAATGGTACCTTAATGATCTTACAATGGTACCTTAAAGATCTTACAATGGTACCCTAATGATCTTAAAATGGTACCTTAATGATCTTACAATGGTACCTTAAAGATCTTACAATGGTACCCTAATGGTCTTACAATGGTACTTTAAAGATCTTACAATGGTACCCTAATGATCTTACAATGGTACCCTAATGATCTTACAATGATACCTTAAAGATCTTACAATGGTACCTTAAAGATCTTACAATTGTACCTTAAAGATCTTACAATGGTACCCTAATGATCTTACAATGGTACCCTAATGATCTTACAATGGTACCTTAAAGATCTTACAATGGTACCTTAAAGATCTTACAATGGTACCTTAAAGATCTTACAATTGTACCTTAAAGATCTTACAATGGTACCCTAATTATCTTACAGTGGTACCCTAATGATCTTACAATGGTACCCTAATGATCTTACAATGGTACCTTAAAACCTTACAATGGTACCTTACAGATCTTACAATCGTTCACGAGTGAGAATCTTGCAGGATCTTACAGTAAGATCCACTACCACAACATGAGTTCAATGCTCCAGCTCACACAAGCTCACTTTCCCCTTTAGAAATTCCTAACCACAATCTTACATTCTCACGTAAGATCATCCAGAGAGAGAAATTTTTACGATCCTGTAAGATTCATAATTTCTTATAGGCCTGTATAGGTTCAATTTAAAACTGAGTTTCTGTGAGAGCCATAGAGTGTATATTGAATCCTCACCTCTCTCTAAGTTCAAAATATATCTAAATCTAAGTCGCTTTGAATACACAAGAGAGATCTTACGGTCGAATATGATTATCTACTTACTTATAGGCCTATTTTGTGTAGGTGGTAGTGGTGGTAGTAGTGGTGGTAGTGGTGGTAGTGGTGTTAGTGGTGGTAGTGGTGGTAGTAGTGGTGGTAGTAGTGGTGGTAATAGTGGTGGTAGTGGTGGTAGTGGTGGTAGTGGTGGTAGTAGGTGGTAGTAGTGGTAGTAGTGGTGGCATTAGTGGTAGTAGTGGTGGCAGTAGTGGTGGTAGTGGTGGTAGTAGTGGTGGTAGTAGTGGTGGTAGTGGTGGTAGTGACAGTGCTAGTCAGACCAGGTAATATTCAAGGCTAAACAGGTCTACGAACACCTTAACCCACATATGTGTGGCCCAGCCCACTGCTCTAGACACCCAGGTGTACATGTGTCTTATTCATCAGTAAAGACACCTAGGTGTTGTACATGTGTCTTATTCATCAATAAAGACACCTAGATGTTGTACATGTGTCTTATTCGTCAGTAAAGACACCTAGGTGTTGTACATGTGTCTTATTCATCAATAAAGACACCCAGGTGCTGTACATGTGTCTTATTCATCAGTAAAGACACCTAGGTGCTGTACATGTGTCTTATTCATCAGTAAAGACACCTAGATGTTGTACATGTGTCTTATTCGTCAGTAAAGACACCTAGGTGTTGTACATGTGTCTTATTCATCAGTAAAGACACCTAGGTGTTGTACATGTGTCTTATTCATCAAAAAAGACACCTAGATGTTGTACATGTGTCTTATTCATCAGTAAAGACACCTAGGTGTTGTACATGTGTCTTATTCATCAATAAAGACACCCAGGTGTTGTACATGTGTCTTATTCATCAGTAAAGACACCTAGGTGTTGTACATGTGTCTTATTCATCAATAAAGACACCCAGGTGCTCTACATGTGTCTTATTCATCAATAAAGACACCTAGGTGTTGTACATGTGTCTTATTCATCAGTAAAGACACCTAGGTGTTGTACATGTGTCTTATTCATCAATAAAGACACCCAGGTGCTGTACATGTGTCTTATTCATCAATAAAGACACCCAGGTGTTGTACATGTGTCTTATTCATCAATAAAGACACCCAGGTGTTGTACATGTGTCTTATTCATCAATAAAGACACCAGGTGTTGTACATGTGTCTTATTCATCAATAAAGACACCTAGGTGTTGTACATGTGTCTTATTCATCAATAAAGACACCTAGGTGTTGTACATGTGTCTTATTCATCAATAAAGACACCTAGGTGTTGTACATGTGTCTTATTCATCAATAAAGACACCCAGGTGTTGTACATGTGTCTTATTCATCAATAAAGACACCTAGGTGTTGTACATGTGTCTTATTCATCAATAAAGACACCCAGGTGTTGTACATGTGTCTTATTCATCAATAAAGACTCTGTCGCAGTGGAGGTATCAGTCCCACAGTGACTGAGGACACCAAACAGGTTTGATCCAAGGTTCCTGCGCTGATCAGAGGTGTCATCTGAGCTGAACTTTCAACACTGGAGAAAGGTCAGTGGCCTTACTGTTACGTCCAAGGTCTGTACAGGACCCCAGGGCGGCTATTACACCACAAGACGGGCAGCTACCACCATCCCCGCGCTGCCAGGGCGATTACAAAACATTTGAAATGCTTACAGAAGCTAAGTAAGCTTTATCTTAGCTTGCAAAAGCTAAGTAAGCTTTATCTTAGTTTGCAAAAGCTAAGTAAGCTTTATCTTAGCTTGCAAAAGCTAAATAAAGCATCTCTTAGTAGCGTAAGAACAGAAGCAAACTAGCCACTACTAGCCATCCTATATAAGCTACACAATAAACTAGCCACTACTAGCCATCCGTATCTAAACTTATCACAAGTAATACTAGCCCACTATAGCATCTATATAAGCTACACAATAAACTAGCCACTACTAGCCATCCTATATAAGCTACACAATAAACTAGCCACTACTAGCCTCCGTATATAAGCTACACAATAAACTAGCCACTACTAGCCATCCTATATAAGCTACACAATAAACTAGCCACTACTAGCCTCCGTATATAAGCTACACGATAAACTAGCCACTATTAGCCACCGTATATAAGCTACACGATAAACTAGCCACTATTAGCCACCGTATATAAGCTACACGATAAACTAGCCACTACTAGCCATCCTATATAAGCTACACGATAAACTAGCCACTACTAGCCACCATACATAACCTACACAACAAACTAGCCACTACTAGCCACCGTATATAACTACACAAAAACTAGCCACTACTAGCCACCGTCATATAACTACACAACAAACTAGCCACTACTAGCCACCGTACATAACTACACAACAAACTAGCCACTACTAGCCACCGTACATAACCTACACAACAAACTAGCCACTACTAGCCACCGTACATAACGTACACAACAAACTAGCCACACGCGTACATAACCTACACAACAAACTAGCCACTACTAGCCACCGTACATAACCTACACAACAAACTAGCCACTACTAGCCACCGTACATAACCTACACAACAAACTAGCCACTACTAGCCACCGTACATAACCTACACAACAAACTAGCCACTACTAGCCACCGTACATAACCTACACAACAAACTAGCCACTACTAGCCACCGTACATAAGTACACAACAAAGCTACTAGCCACCGTACATAACCTACACAACAAACTAGCCACTACTAGCCACCGTACATAACCTACACAACAAACTAGCCACTACTAGCCACCGTACATAACCTACACAACAAACTAGCCACTACTAGCCACCGTACATAACCTACACAACAAACTAGCCACTACTAGCCACCGTACATAACCTACACAACAAACTAGCCACTACTAGCCACCGTACATAAGCTACCACAACAAACTAGCCACCGTACATAACCTACACAACAAACTAGCCACTACTAGCCACCGTACATAACCTACACAACAAACTAGCCACTACTAGCCACCGTACATAACCTACACAACAAACTAGCCACTACTAGCCACCGTACATAAGGTACACAACAAACTAGCCACCGTACATAACCTACACAACAAACTAGCCACTACTAGCCACCGTACATAACCTACACAACAAACTAGCCACTACTAGCCACCGTACATAAGGTACACAACAAACTAGCCACCGTACATAACCTACACAACAAGCTAGCCACTACTAGCCACCGTACATAACCTACACAACAAGCTAGCCACTACTAGCCACCGTACATAACCTACACAACAAACTAGCCACTACTAGCCACCGTACATAACCTACACAAACAAACTAGCCACTACTAGCCACCGTACATAACCTACACAACAAACTAGCCACTACTAGCCACCGTACATAACCTACACAACAAACTAGCCACTACTAGCCACCGTACATAACCTACACAACAAACTAGCCACTACTAGCCACCGTACATAACCTACACAACAAACTAGCCACTACTAGCCACCGTACATAACCTACACAACAAACTAGCCACTACTAGCCACCGTACATAACCTACACAACAAACTAGCCACTACTAGCCACCGTACATAACCTACACAACAAACTAGCCACTACTAGCCACCGTACATAACCTACACAACAAACTAGCCACTACTAGCCACCGTACATAACCTACACAACAAACTAGCCACTACTAGCCACCGTACATAACCTACACAACAAACTAGCCACTACTAGCCACCGTACATAACCTACACAACACATACTAGCCACCGTACATAACCTACACAACAAACTAGCCACCGTACATAACCTACACAACAAACTAGCCACCGTACATAACCTACACAACAAACTAGCCACTACTAGACACCGTACATAACCTACACAACAAACTAGCCACTACTAGCCACCGTACATAACCTACACAACAAACTAGCCACTACTAGACACCGTACATAACCTACACACAACACACTACAAACTAATACACACACAACTAGCCTACACCGTACATACGCTTCAGGATACTGAAAACTTTCACTCTAACAGAATTAGCTAGTATATAAGCCTAAACTAGCCAGTTCAGGCATATATACTAGCTAATTCAAGCTTGCTAGAAGGTCAGGAGGCCATGACTATCACGAGTTAGTAGCAGAGTGACAAGCTAGAAGCTTACCTAGTGCTAGCACTGCTAGGATGAGAGCTAGGGACTGCATGGTCGCACTCTCGTGGGCTGAAGACTGGATAGAAATTGTGAATTGCTGGCTTTTCTACAGTGGACAGGCCACCACTGCTGCTGTCAGTGGTCCACTGCTGACAGTGGGCCACTCTCCCCCGCTTCTAGACCACAAGGGGTAGGGGGTGTGGCTAGGGGGTTTGTGGAACTGTCTTAAGGGGTTTTGGTGAGATTATCTGTGGTTTTGGAGGTCGAGGTGCTGCTCCTGGTCCGGGTTCTCTAATGGGAATGTTTGGTTCACTGTCTGAAAGGTCTGTGCTCCAAGAATCAGTTTCTGATGGCACCGTGACTCGTCTGTGTGTGTGTGTGTGTGTGTGTGTGTGTGTGTGTGTGTGTGTGTGTGTGTGTGTGTGTCGTGCACCAGGGCACCGTCTCGTGCAATATTGCTCAATTTGCAATATAAGTCATTGTCTATAAGACAGAGTGACCTGCAGGTAAAAGGAAAGCATATAGACCATTATTCGCCTAATAGGTGTATTGATAGAAGGTAGTCAGTACCACAGTCATGATAGAAGGTAGTCAGTACCACAGTCATGATAGAAGGTAGTCAGTACCACAGTCATGATAGAAGGTAGTCAGTACCACAGTCATGATAGAAGGTAGTCAGTACCACAGTCATGATAGAAGGTAGTCAGTACCACAGTCATGACAGAAGGTAGTCAGTACCACAGTCATGATAGAAGGTAGTCAGTACCACAGTCATGACAGAAGGTAGTCAGTACCACAGTCATGATAGAAGGTAGTCAGTACCACAGTCATGATAGAAGGTAGTCAGTACCACAGTCATGATAGAAGGTAGTCAGTACCACAGTCATGATAGAAGGTAGTCAGTACCACAGTCATGATAGAAGGTAGTCAGTACCACAGTCATGATAGAAGGTGGTCAGTACCACAGTCATGATAGAAGGTAGTCAGTACCACAGTCATGATAGAAGGTAGTCAATACCACAGTCATGATAGAAGGTAGTCAGTACCACAGTCATGATAGAAGGTAGTCAGTACCACAGTCATGATAGAAGGTAGTCAGTACCAGCCATGATAGAAGGCAGTCAGTACCACAGTCATGATAGAAGGTAGTCAGTACCACAGTCATGATAGAAGGTAGTCAGTACCACAGTCATGATAGAAGGTAGTCAGTACCACAGTCATGATAGAAGGTAGTCAGTACCACAGTCATGATAGAAGGTAGTCAGTACCACAGTCATGATAGAAGGTAGTCAGTACCAGTCATGATAGAAGGTAGTCAGTACCACAGTCATGATAGAAGGTAGTCAGTACCACAGTCATGATAGAAGGTAGTCAGTACCACAGTGATGATAGAAGGTAGTCAGTACCACAGTCATGATAGAAGGTAGTCAGTACCACAGTCATGATAGAAGGTAGTCAGTACCACAGTCATGATAGAAGGTAGTCAGTACCACAGTCATGATAGAAGGTGGTCAGTACCACAGTCATGATAGAAGGTAGTCAGTACCACAGTCATGATAGAAAGTAGTCAGTACCACAGTCATGATAGAAGGTAGTCAGTACCACAGTCATGATAGAAGGTAGTCAGTACCACAGTCATGATAGAAGGTGGTCAGTACCACAGTCATGATAGAAGGTAGTCAGTACCACAGTCATGATAGAAGGTAGTCAATACCACAGTCATGATAGAAGGTAGTCAGTACCACAGTCATGATAGAAGGTAGTCAGTACCACAGTCATGATAGAAGGTAGTCAGTACCAGCCATGATAGAAGGCAGTCAGTACCACAGTCATGATAGAAGGTAGTCAGTACCACAGTCATGATAGAAGGTAGTCAGTACCACAGTCATGATAGAAGGTAGTCAGTACCACAGTCATGATAGAAGGTAGTCAGTACCACAGTCATGATAGAAGGTAGTCAGTACCACAGTCATGATAGAAGGTAGTCAGTACCAGTCATGATAGAAGGTAGTCAGTACCACAGTCATGATAGAAGGTAGTCAGTACCACAGTCATGATAGAAGGTAGTCAGTACCACAGTATGATAGAAGGTAGTCAGTACCACAGTCATGATAGAAGGTAGTCAGTACCACAGTCATGATAGAAGGTAGTCAGTACCACAGTCATGATAGAAGGTAGTCAGTACCACAGTCATGATAGAAGGTGGTCAGTACCACAGTCATGATAGAAGGTAGTCAGTACCACCATGATAGAAGGCAGTCAGTACCACAGTCATGATAGAAGGTAGTCAGTACCACAGTCATGATAGAAGGTAGTCAGTACCACAGTCATGATAGAAGGTAGTCAGTACCACAGTCATGATAGAAGGTAGTCAGTACCAGCCATGATAGAAGGCAGTCAGTACCACAGTCATGATAGAAGGTAGTCAGTACCACAGTCATGATAGAAGGTAGTCAGTACCACAGTCATGATAGAAGGTAGTCAGTACCACAGTCATGATAGAAGGTAGTCAGTACCACAGTCATGATAGAAGGTAGTCAGTACCACAGTCATGATAGAAGGTAGTCAGTACCACAGTCATGATAGAAGGTAGTCAGTACCACAGTCATGATAGAAGGTAGTCAGTACCACAGTCATGATAGAAGGTAGTCAGTACCACAGTCATGATAGAAGGTAGTCAGTACCACAGTCATGATAGAAGGTAGTCAGTACCAGCACATGATAGAAGGCAGTCAGTACCACAGTCATGATAGAAGGTAGTCAGTACCACAGTCATGATAGAAGGTAGTCAGTACCACAGTCATGATAGAAGGTAGTCAGTACCACAGTCATGATAGAAGGTAGTCAGTACCACAGTCATGATAGAAGGTAGTCAGTACCACAGTCATGATAGAAGGTAGTCAGTACTCAGTCATGATAGAAGGTAGTCAGTACCACAGTCATGATAGAAGGTAGTCAGTACCACAGTCATGATAGAAGGTAGTCAGTACCACAGTCATGATAGAAGGTAGTCAGTACCACAGTCATGATAGAAGGTAGTCAGTACCACAGTCATGATAGAAGGTAGTCAGTACCACAGTCATGATAGAAGGTAGTCAGTACCACAGTCATGATAGAAGGTAGTCAGTACCACAGTCATGATAGAAGGTAGTCAGTACCACAGTCATGATAGAAGGTAGTCAGTACCACAGTCATGATAGAAGGTAGTCAGTACCACAGTCATGATAGAAGGTAGTCAGTACCACAGTCATGATAGAAGGTAGTCAGTAACACAGTCATGATAGAAGGTAGTCAGTACCACAGTCATGATAGAAGGTAGTCAGTACCATAGTCATGATAGAAGGCAGTCAGTACCACAGTCATGATAGAAGGTAGTCAGTACCACAGTCATGATAGAAGGTAGTCAGTACCACAACACAAAAGAAGGGGGTCAGTCCCTGAAAGTACAATATCATCTACAAATATTCCTACAATGAGAGGGTATATACAGGTATATATTCATCACACCTGGGGATATATACCAGAAGATCATTCACCTTATTATCTACACCTGTCAGTCTCACATAGGCTCTCAGCTGTCGCTAATTGAGTGGAAATTGCACACCTGCTAACAGCTGTCAGTGTATATACTCTAAGATATGCACCCCTCAGAACATATACACTGAGATATACACCTCTCAGTGTATATACACTGTGGCATACACCTCTCATTGTATATACACTGAGGTATATACCTCTCAGTGTATATAAACTGAGATATACATCTGTCAGTGTATATACACTGAGATATATACCTCTCAGTGTATATATACTGAGATATACACCTGTCAGTGTATATACACTGTGACATACATCTCTCAGTGTATATATACTGAGATATACACCTCT
The DNA here is from genome assembly GCF_026875155.1 of Cherax quadricarinatus. Lineage (NCBI taxonomy): Eukaryota > Metazoa > Arthropoda > Malacostraca > Decapoda > Parastacidae > Cherax > Cherax quadricarinatus. The sequence goes on from NC_069496.1 coordinate 16,723,647, forward strand.
CAGTGTATATATACTGAGATATACACCTCTCAGTGTATATATACTGAGATATACGCCTCTCAGTGTGTATGCACTGAGATATACACCTCTCAGTGTATATATACTGAGATATACGCCTCTCAGTGTGTATGCACTGAGATATACACCTCTCAGTGTATATATACTGAGATATACACCTCTCAGTGTATATACACTCAGATATACACCTGTGAGTATACATACACTGACATACAGGGTTGACCATACTTGCAGTATACAGAGAACGTCATACACATTGGATACACAGAAAACGGTAGAGAATTGTGTATATCCTGGTATAACTGTTCTACTGAGGAGAATATACCATCTATTCTTAAGAGTATGTTCAATATTCACGGAATATACACAGTGAGTATGCACACTGAGTGTCTATATTGATGAATAAGACACATGTACAACACCTGGGTGTCTATATTGATGAATAAGACACATGTACAACACCTAGGTGTCTTTATTGATGAATAAGACACATGTACAACACCTGGTGTCTTTATTGAATAAGCATGTACAAACCGGTTCTTATTGAGAATAAGTACCAGTACAACACCTGGGTGTCTTTATTGATGAATAAGACACATGTACAACACCTAGGTGTCTTTATTGATGAATAAGACACATGTACAACACCTGGGTGTCTTTATTGATGAATAAGACACATGTACAACACCTAGGTGTCTTTATTGATGAATAAGACACATGTACAACACCTGGGTGTCTATATTGATGAATAAGACACATGTACAACACCTAGGTGTCTTTATTGATGAATAAGACACATGTACAACACCTGGGTGTCTTTATTGATGAATAAGACACATGTACAACACCTAGGTGTCTTTATTGATGAATAAGACACATGTACAACACCTAGGTGTCTTTATTGATGAATAAGACACATGTACAACACCTGGGTGTCTTTATTGATGAATAAGACACATGTTAACAACACCTAGGTGTCTTTATTGATGAATAAGACACATGTACAACACCTGGGTGTCTTTATTGATGAATAAGACACATGTACAACACCTGGGTGTCTTTATTGATGAATAAGACACATGTACAACACCTGGGTGTCTTTATTGATGAATAAGACACATGTACAACACCTGGGTGTCTTTATTGATGAATAAGACACATGTACAACACCTGGGTGTCTTTATTGATGAATAAGACACATGTACAACACCTAGGTGTCTTTATTGATGAATAAGACACATGTACAACACCTAGGTGACTTTATTGATGAAAAAGACACATGTACAACACCTGGGTTCATCAGTCTTGTTCAGTTGACTATAGCTGAACAGGACGGATGAACATGTGAACTTCAGTCTGAGGGACTGATTCCCTAATCTACCACCATTCTCCCATGTAATGGGCTGTAGACACCCTATATAAACCTGCCCAAATGTTCCACAGGTGTGTTATTCCTGTATGACTCAAGAGACAGGTGGTGCAGTTGTTAACACACTGGACCACCTGCTCTCTGGCCCAAGGTTCGATCCCCTGATTTGTTTCTGTGAGAGCTACTAGACTGACATTGTTTGGCACTGAAGGGGAGTTTTCTCTGTGGTTTTGAGATAGACCTGCCTGGTATGGGCTCATAAAACTACTGTTGTGTTTGTTGTGTGTGTGTACTCACCTAGTTATGGTTGCAGGGGTTTGGTCATAGCTCCTGATCCAGCCTCTTCACTGGTCGCTATTAGGTCACTCTTTCTGCTCCATGAGCTTTATCATACCTCTTCTTAAAGCTACGTATGGATCCTGCCTCCACTACATCGCTTCCCAGACTATTCCACTTCCTAACAACTCTGTGACTGAGGAAATACTTCCTAACATCCCTGTGATTCATCTATGTCTTCAACTTCCAACTGTGTCCCCTTGTTACTGTGTCCCATCTCTGGAACATCCTGTCTCTGTCCACATCGTCAATTCCTCTCAGTATTTTATATGTCGTTATCATATCATCCCTACCTCTCCTGTCCTCCAGTGTCGTCAGGTCGATTTGCCTTAACCTCTCTCAGTCTTATTGCAAACATCTGCACTTTCTCTAGTTTCTTTACGTGCTTGGCTAGGTGTGGGTTCCAAACTGGTGCCGCATACTCCAATATGGGCCTAACGTACACGGTGTACAGGGTCCTGAATGATTCCTTATTAAGATGTCGGAATGCTGTTCTGAGGTTTGCTAGGGGCCCATATGCTGCAGCAGTTATTTGGTTGATGTGCGCTTCAGGAGATGTGCCTGGTGTTATACTCACCCCAAGATCTTTTTCCTTGAGTGAGGTTTGTAGTCTTTGGCCCCCTAGACTGTACTCCGTCTGCGGTCTTCTCTGCCCTTCCCCAATCTTCATGACTTTGCACTTGGTGGGACTGAACTCCAGGAGCCAATTGCTGGACCAGGTCTGCAGCCTGTCCAGATCCCTTTGTAGTTCTGCCTGGTCCTCGTCCGACTGAATTCTTCTCATCAACTTCACATCATCTGCAAACAGAGACACCTCGGAGTCTATTCCTTCCGTCATGTCGTTCACAAATACCAGAAACAGCACTGGTCCTAGGACTGATCCTTGTGGGACCCTGCTCGTCACAGGCGCCCACTCTGACACCTCGCCACGTACCATGACTCGCTGCTGTCTTCCTGAAAGGTATTCCCTGATCCATTGTGAGTGTGTGTGTGTGTGTGTGTGTGTGTGTGTGTGTGTGTGTGTGTGTGTGTGTGTGTGTGTCTTCAATATCACCTAACTGTTCCATGATCCACATTCCTTCACTTTCACTCAGCAGAGTGCAAGGTAACTCCACGAATATATATATATATATATATATATATATATATATATAATATTATATATATATATATATATAATATATATATATATATATATATATATTATATATATGTATATATAATATAACATTGCTAGGCAAGCAATTATCTTGCTAGGTACACCAGTGCCTTGCTAGGTACTCCATTACCTTTCTAGGTGCTCTAGTGCCTTGCTAGGTGCTCCATTACCTTTCTAGGTGCTCTAGTGCCTTGCTAGGTACTCCATTACCCTGCTAGATACGTTATTACTTTGCTAGGTACTACACTGCCTTGCTAGGTACTCTAGTGCCTTGCTAGGTATTCCATTACCTTGCTATGTACTCTAGTGCCTTGCTAGGTACTCCACTACCTTTCTAGGTGCTCTAGTGCCTTGCTAGGTACTCCATTGCCTTACTAGATACGTTATTACTTTGTTAGTTATTACACTGTTTGCTAGGTACACCAGTACCTTGCTAGGTACACCAGTACCTTGTTAGATACTCCAGTGCCTTGTTAGGTACACCAGTACCTTGCTAGGTACACCAGTACCTTGCTAGGTACTCCAGTGCCTTGCTAGGTGCTCCAGTGCCTTGCTATGTACACCAGTACCTTGCTAGGTACTCCAGTGCCTTGCTAGGTGCTCCAGTGCCTTGCTAGGTACACCAGTACCTTCCTAGGTACTTCAGTACCTTGCTAGGTACTCCAGTGCCTCGCTAGGTACACCAGTACCTTGCTAGGTACTCTAGTACCTTGCTAGGTACTCCAGTACCTTGCTAGGTACATCAGTACCTTGCTAGGTACACCAGTATCTTGCTAGGTACACCAGTACCTTGCTAGGTACACCAGTACCTTGCTAGGTACTCCAGTGCCTTGCTAGGTGCTCCAGTGCCTTGCTAGGTACACCAGTACCTTGCTAGGTACACCAGTACCTTGCTAGGTACACCAGTACCTTGCTAGGTACACCAGCACCTTGCTAGGTACATCAGTATCTTGCTAGGTACATCCAGTGCCTTGCTTAGTGCTCCAGTGCCTTTTAGGTACACCAGTACTTGCTAGGTACACCAGTACCTTGCTAGGTACACCAGTACCTTGCTAGGTACTCCAGTGCCTTGCTAGACACTAGTATAATTCCAGTATCATTCTAGACACTCCAGTATCATCATAGACACTTCAGTATAATCCTAACACTCCTGCATCATCCTCACCCACAGTATCATCCTAGACTCCAGTATCATCTAGCACTCCAGTATCATCCTCGTAACCACAGTATCATCTAGACACTCCAATATCTTCCTAGCACTCCAGTATCATCTTCGGACACCACAGTATCATTCCTAGACACTCCAGTATCATTCTAGTTACTCCAGTACCTTCTAGACACTCCAGTATCATCTAGACACTCCAGTATCATCTGCACTCCGTATCAATCTAGACTCCTGCTCTCCTACGTACACCACGTATCATCCTGAGCTCCAATATCATCATCCAGTATCATTGTAGACACTCCAGTACATCCTGACATCCAGTACATCCTAGACACTCAGTATCATCCTAGTACACTCCAGTATCTTCTAGACACTCCAGTGATCATCCTAGCACTCAGTATCATCCCAGACACTCAGTGTCTCCTAGACACTCAAATATCCTAAACACTCCAGTATCATGCCTTCTAGACACTCCAGTATCATCCTAGACACTCCAGTATCATCCTTGAACACCCAGTATCATCCTAGACACTCCAGTACCTTCATCTAGACACTCCAGTATCATGCCTGAACACCACAGTATCATCCCAGGACACTCCAGTGTATCCTAGACACTCAATATCATCCTAGATACTCCAGTATCATCCTAGCACTCCAGTATCCTAGGACACTCCAGTACTTCCTAGTACATCCAGTATATCCTAGACACTCCAGTATCACCCGAACTCTAGTACTCCTAGCACTCCAGTATCATCCTTGACACTCCAGTATCAGTCCTAGACACTCAGTATCATCCTAGACACTCCAGTACATCTAGACACTCAGTACCTTGACATCAGTATCATCCAAGACACTCCAGTTCTTTCTAGTACACTCAGTATCTCCTCGACACTCGCAGTACATTTGACACTCCAGTATCATCTCGACACCACAGTATCATCCTAGAACCAGTAACCTAACACTCCTATTATCCTAGTACACTCCAGTTAATCTACCCAGTGCTGCTAGGACACTCCAGTATCATCCTAGGACTCTCCAGTATCATTTTAGGCCTCCAGTATCACCTAGACACTCCAGTATCTCCTAGACACTCAGTACATCCTAGACACCCATATCACCTAGACTCTCCAGTATCATTTTAGGCACTCCACTATCATCCTAGACTCTCCAGTATCATTTTAGGCACTCCAGTATCATTCTTGACACTCCAGCTTCGTCCTAGACATTCCAGTATCATCCTAGACACTCCAGTATCATCCTAGACACTCCAGTATCATCCTAGACACTCCACTATCATCCTAGACACTCCAGTATCATCCTAGACACTCCAGTATCATCCTAGACACTCCAGTATCATTCTAGACACTCCAGTATCATCCTAGACACTCCACTATCATCCTAGACACTCCACTATCATCCTAGACACTCCAGTATCATCCTAGACACTCCAGTATCATCCTAGACACTCCAGTATCATCCTAGACACTGAAGTATCATCCTAGGCACTCAAGTATCATCCTAGACACCCAAGTATCATCCTAGGCACTCAAGTATCATCCTAGGCACTCCAGTATCATCCTAGGCACTCAAGTATCATCCTAGACACTCAAATATCATCCTAGGCACTCAAGTATCATCCTAGGCCCTCAAGTATCATCCTAGGCACTCAAGTATATCCTAGACACTCAATACTCTAGGCACTCAACTATCATCCTAGCCCTCAGTATCATCCTAGCACTCCAGTATCATCCTAGTGCACTCAAGTATCATCCTAGACACTCAATATCATCCTAGGCCTCCAGTATCATCCTAGACACTCAAGTATCATCCTAGCACTCAAGTATCATCCTAGGCACTCAAGTATCATCCTAGGCACTCAGTATCATCCTAGGCACTCCAGTATCATCCTAGGCACTCAAGTATCATCCTAGGCACTCAAGTATCATCCTAGACACTCCAGTATCATCCTAGGCACTCCAGTATCATCCTAGACACTCCAGTATCATCCTAGGCACTCCAGTATCATCCTAGACACTCCAGTATCATCCTAGACACTCCAGTATCATCCTAGGTACTCCAGTATCATCCTAGACACTCCAGTATCTTCCTAGGCACTCCAGTATCATCCTAGGCACTCAAGTATCATCCTAGGCACTCCAGTATCATCCTAGGCACTCAAGTATCATCCTAGACACTCAAATATCATCCTAGGCACTCAAGTATCATCCTAGGCCCTCATGTATCATCATAGGCACTCAAGTATCATCCTAGACACTCAAATATCATCTTAGGCACTCAAATATCATCCTAGGCCATCAAGTATCATCCTAGGCACTCAAGTATCATCCTAGGCACTCAAGTATCATCCTAGACACTCAAATATCATCCTAGGCACTCCAGTATCATCCTAGACACTCAAGTATCATCCTAGGCACTCAAGTATCATCCTAGGCACCCAAGTATCATCCTAGGCACTCAAGTATCATCCTAGGCACTCCAGTATCATCCTAGGCATTCAAGTATCATCCTAGGCACTCAAGTATCATCCTAGACACTCCAGTATCATCCTAGGCACTCCAGTATCATCCTAGACACTCCAGTATCATCCTAGGCACTCCAGTATCATCCTAGACACTCCAGTATCATCCTAGACACTCCAGTATCATCCTAGGTACTCCAGTATCATCCTAGACACTCCAGTATCTTCCTAGGCACTCCAGTATCATCCTAGGCACTCCAGTATCATCCTAGGCACTCCAGTATCATCCTAGGCACTCCAGTATCATCCTAGACACTCCAGTATCATCCTAGACACTCCAGTATCATCCTAGGCACTCCAGTATCATCCTAGACACTCCAGTATCATCCATAGGCACTCCAGTATCATCCTAGACACTCCAGTATCATCCTAGACACTCCAGTATCATCCTAGGACTCCAGTATCATCCTAGACACTCCAGTATCCCTTCCTAGGCACTCCAGTATCATCCTAGGCACTCCAGTATCATCCTAGCACTCCAGTATCATCCTAGACATCCAGTATCATCCTAGGCACTCCAGTATCATCCTAGACACTCCAGTATCTTCCTAGGCACTCCAGTATCATCCTAGGCACTCCAGTATCATCCTAGGCACTCCAGTATCATCCTAGACAATCCAGTATCATCCTAGCACTCCAGTATCATCCTAGCACTCCAGTATCATCCTAGGCACTCCAGTATCATCCTAGGCACTCCATATCATCTTAGGCACTCCAGTATCATCCTAGGCACTCCAGTATCATCCTAGGCACTCCAGTATCATCCTAGACACTCCAGTATCATCCTAGACACTCCAGTATCATCCTAGACACTCCAGTATCATCCTAGACACTCCAGTATCATCCTAGACACTCCAGTATCATCCTAGGCACTCCAGTATCATCCTAGGCACTCCAGTATCATCCTAGACACTCCAGTATCTTCCTAGGCACTCCAGTATCATCCTAGGCACTCCAGTATCATCCTAGGCACTCCAGTATCATCCTAGACAATCCAGTATCATCCTAGGCACTCCAGTATCATCCTAGGCACTCCAGTATCATCCTAGGCACTCCAGTATCATCCTAGGCACTCCAGTATCATCCTAGGCACTCCAGTATCATCCTAGACACTCCAGTATCATCCTAGACACTCCAGTATCATCCTAGGTACTCCAGTATCATCCTAGACACTCAGTATCTTCCTAGGCCTCCAGTATCATCCTAGGCACTCACAGTATCATCCTAGGCACTCCAGTATCATCCTAGACAATCCAGTATCATCCTAGGCACTCAAGTATCATCCTAGGCACTCCAGTATCATCCTAGGCATTCAAGTATCATCCTAGGCACTCAAGTATCATCCTAGACACTCCAGTATCATCCTAGGCACTCCAGTATCATCCTAGACACTCCAGTATCATCCTAGGCACTCCAGTATCATCCTAGACACTCCAGTATCATCCTAGACACTCCAGTATCATCCTAGGTACTCCAGTATCATCCTAGACACTCCAGTATCTTCCTAGGCACTCCAATATCATCCTAGGCACTCCAGTATCATCCTAGGCACTCCAGTATCATCCTAGGCACTCCAGTATCATCCTAGACACTCCAGTATCATCCTAGGCACTCCAGTATCATCCTAGGCACTCCAGTATCATCCTAGACACTCCAATATCATCCTAGGCACTCCAGTATCATCCTAGACACCTCAGTATCATCCTAGGACACTCCAGTATCATCCTAGGTACTCCAGTATCATCCTAGACACTCCAGTATCTTCTAGCACTCAGTATCATCCTAGGCACTCCAGTATCATCCTAGGCACTCCAGTATCATCCTAGACAATCCAGTATCATCCTAGGCACTCCAGTATCATCCTAGGCACTCCAGTATCATCCTAGGCACTCCAGTATCATCCTAGGCACTCCAGTATCATCCTAGGCACTCCAGTATCATCCTAGGCACTCCAGTATCATCCTAGGCACTCCAGTATCATCCTAGACACTCCAGTATCATCCTAGGCACTCCAGTATCATCCTAGACACTCCAGTATCATCCTAGACACTCCAGTATCATCCTAGGCACTCCAGTATCATCCTAGGCACTCCAGTATCATCCTAGGCACAGCTAGGAGATATCTCAAGGATAGTAATTAAACTACATTATCGTCTATATATATATTTTTTTTAATTTCTCGGCACGGGGGGGAGGATGTATAGACGTGCTGGTATAAATATAACAAAAGTCAAAGAATTTTCCAAAAAAAATGATGGAGATTGCCAAAAAAATGAAAATAGATAGGCCTAGGAACAGTGGCAAAGGAAGGATAGAAGTGGTAAACAACTTGGGATTGGATGCTATATAGTGGGATTGGACACTTTATAGTGGGATTGGATAGTTTTTAATGGGGTTCAACACTTTATAGGGGTTTTTTATACTTTATAGTGTAACTGGAGTCTATATAGTGGGATTGAATAGTGGAGATTGGCTTCTGTACAGAGTGGGATTCAGGACCCTACAATGGGATTGGACACTATATGATGGGACGAACAGTCTGAAGTGGGATTGGACTATATAGTGAGAATGAACACCATGAAGTAGGATTAAACTCCTTGAAGTGGGATTAAACCCCTAAAGTAGAACTGAACCCTATACAGTAGGACTGAACACCATAAAGTGGGTTTGAACACCATTAAGTAGGATTAAACTCCTTAAAGTGGGATTGAACCCCATAAACTAGAATTGAACCCTATACAGTAGGATTGAACACCATAAAGTGGAATTAAACACCATAAAGTAGGATTGTACACTATACAGTAGGATTTAACACTATACAGTAGGATTGGATAGCCCATCCAATTTACTAAACAATTATTTTGGACTTCCTTACAGACTAGAGTCGAAAAAAAAATCGTATTCTCAAAAAAATCTGCCCAAATACACTAAATACATTGTTTATATGATATACATTTGACCTTCAAGATGGCGCTCACAGAGGTCATGTCAACAAGATTTGTGGATTTTTAGTCACGTCGAAAAAGGAATTTTGCGGGCCATTTCGAGCTGCCTTTTTCACTTAGATTAGTCCGCCAGCCTTTGCACTCCTGACGTCCTCAGCTGGGTAGTAATTCTCACTGGAAATACACCGGAAAATTTGTCAAAATATACACATCCATACGATGTACACAGATATTATGTATCTATATACACTATACACACAGCAAAGGCGAACCACAGGGGTCCTACAAGGCAAGAGTACCACAGGGTACCTACCAGCCAGGCACATTCTCAGGGGCATCGCAGAGGAGGTTGACATCATTGAAGACAGTGCCCTTGGGGCAT
>NC_069496.1:16738559-16773559 GCF_026875155.1 Cherax quadricarinatus
GAATACAAAGTATTCCTGACGCTGGTTATTAACAGGGATAACCCAGTGCTGGAGACATTGAACCTGGAGAGATTCCATGGCGAAATCATTTAAAAATTAATGCAGTAATTATAACATAGAAAGCTAACGGCGAATGATGAGAAGAACAAAGGAATTACAAGTAGGCAGGTATGTTACTAGAGAAAACACCAAGTGGTATATGAAGGAAAATATCCCTCATTATTACACTGAGATATACTCTTTTTCTATTACAGGAATAACCTCTTCATGACAAGACTGAGAATAACTCGTCATTTGATATACAGAAATAACCTCTCATGTATATAAATGAGAAACACGGTCAGTGATAAAGAGAGATAAGAACACACCTATCCGTTTATACACTGAGTATATACACGAGATAACACCTTCAGTGTATATACACTGAGATATACACCTCTCATTGTATATACACTGAGATATACACCTCTCATTGTATATACACAGATATATACACCTCTAATTTTACAGCTGATGGGTGTGAGGTATGAGATGTCAACGTTGTAGCGAGAAGGAGGCTGGAGGCAGTGGAGATGTCGCATCTGAGGGCAACATGTGATGCGAAAATGTGAAAGAATGTGTGAAAGAATGTGTGTAATGAGCAGAAGAGTGAGAAATTAATCAGTCCCATCTAAATGAGTTACAAAAGAGTGGAAATCTTTGAACCAAGCCCATTTTTGAGTTAGATTTAGACGGCATTGAAGCATTACTGACTGGTCAAGTAGACACCAGTCTTAGCTGAGCCTTGGTGATATTAAGCTTTCTAGAGCAAGGTTACTAAGCTGGCAAAGCTTTCTAGTAAGAATTTCAGTCTATATTTCCTCATATCACGTTAAAAATGGTTTCCTAAGTCGGTACCTAACGCCTACAAGGACTAACGATCGGTAATTAGGTAGAGTCCTGAAACACTTCTGAACACATCATAGCACTTCAGGGCACATAAGTGTATTCAGGTGAGATCGTGTGAGTACTAGGTACCACGGTAGGTACCCAGGTGGCAATGTCACTGGGTACACAGGGAGTAGTAATTAGATACACAGGGAGCAGACCTTAGGTACACAGGGAACAGTCATTAGGTACACAGAGAGTAGTCATTAGGTACACAGGGAGCAGTCATTAGCTACACAGGGAGCAGTTACTAAGTACACAGGGAACAGTTATTAGGTAAACAGGGAGTAGTTATTAGGTACACAGGGAGTAGTTATTAGGTTCACAGGGAATAGTCATTAGGTACACAGGGAGCAGTCATTAGGTACACAGGGAGCAGTCATTAGGTACACAGGGAATAGTCATAAGGTACACAGGGAGCAGTCATTAGGTACACAGGGAGCAGTCATTAGGTACACAGGGAGCAGTCATTAGGTACACAGGGAATAGTCATAAGGTACACATGGAGCAGTCATTAGGTACACAAGGAGTAGTCATTAGGTACATAGGAAGTAGTCATTAGGTACACAGGGAGTAGTCATTAGGTACACAGGGAGTAGTCATTAGGTACACAGGGAGTAGCAGTGACGTTAGGTACACAGGGACTAGCAGTGTCGTTAAGTACACAGGGTGTAGCAGTGTCGTCAGGTACACAGGGAGCAGCAGTCATTAGGTACATAGGATGCACAGTGTCGTTAGGTACACAGAGAGCAGTCATTAGATACACAGGATGTAGCAGTATCGTTAGGTGCACAGGAGTAGTCATTAGGTACACAGAATGTAGTAGTGTCGTTAGGTACACAGGGAGCAGTCATTAGGTACACAGGGTGTAGCAGTGCCGTTAGGTACACAGGGAATATCAGTGACGTTGGGTACACAGGCGGTAGCAGTGTCGTTAGGTACACGGGAGGTAGCAGTGTCGTTAGGTACACAGGCTGTAGCAGTGACGTTAGGCACACAGGAACTAGTCATCAGGTACACAGAGACCAGCACTGACGCTAGGTACACACAGTCATGAGGTACACAGGGACCATCACTACGCTAGGTACACAGGGACTAATCACTAGACACACAGGGACCAGCACTGACGCTCGGTACACACAGTCATGTACACAGGGGGAACTCACTAGGTGCACAGTAAGTAGGTACTCACCAACTAGAAGGAGAATAGCAAGCCTGTACATAGTGCTGAGACCTAACGTAGACTGGACGGCCAGAAGACAACGTCTGCTATATATCCTTTCACTTTCTCATGGTGTGGACCGCTCCCACTCTTCTGTCCCCCCCCTTTTACCTCACTACCCCCCCCCCTTCTATCTCTCCCTGTCTCTCTCACTGTCTTTATCTCCCTCATTCTATCTCCCTTCTTCCTGCTTCTCCTTTCGACCTCTGCGACTTGTATTTAAGAGTGGACAGCCTTGTTAGGCTAGCCGAACATGGCCATTGTGGTGTGTTGTGCTCGCCTGATTCACTTGATTGTGGTTGCAGAGGTCGAGTTATAGCTCCTGGCCCCTCCTCTTGGCTGATGGTTACTAGGTCCACTCTTTCTCCCTGCTCTATGAGCTTTATCATACCTCTTCTTAAAGCTGTGTATGGCTCCTGCCTCCACTACATCACTCTCCAGATTGTTCCACTTCCTGACAACTCGGTGGCTGAAGAAATACTTCCTAATATCTCTGTGACTCATCTGAGTCTTCATCTTTCAGTTGTGACCCCTTGTTTCTGTGACCCCTTGTTCTTGTGACCCTTTGTTGCATTGTCCCCGTGTTGTTGTGTCCCCTTGTTATAATGTCCCTTTGTTGTTCTGTCCCCTTGTTGCTGTGTCCCCTTGTTACTGTGTCAGCTGGTTACTGTGTCCCCTTGTTACTGTGTCAGCTGGTTACTGTGTTCCCTTGTTGTTGTGTGCCATCTCTGAGACATCCTGTCCCTATCCATCTTGCCAATTCCTCTCAGTATTTTATATGTCGTTATCAAATATACCAGAAACAGCATTGGTCCTAGGAATGGCCCCTGTGGAACCCCACCCGTCATAGGCGCTCACTCTGACACCTCATCACGTACCATCACTCGTTGTTGCCTTCCTGTCAGGTATTCCCTGATCTATTGTAGTGACTTTGCTGATATACCTACCTGTTTCTCTAGGTCTTGGACCAATCTCTTGTGTGGAACTGTATTGAAAGCCTTCTTGAATTCTAAAAAAAACACAATCTACCCACCCCTCTCTCTCATGTCTTATTGCTGTCACCATGTCATAGAACTCCAGTAGGTTTGTGGCACAGGATTGGTGAGCACCTTTCTAGGTGTTCCACCAATCTTCTGATAATCTTCTCCATGACTTTGCATACTATACATGTCAGTGATACTGGTCTGAAGTTTAATGCTTCGTGTCTGTCTCCTTTTTTAAAAAATTGGGACTACATTTGCTGTCTTCCACACCTCAGGTAGTCGTCCTGTTTCAATAAATGTGTTGAAGATTGTTGTTAGTGGTACACACAGCACTTCTGCTCCCTCTCTCAGGACCCATGATAGATGTGTTGAAGATTGTTGTTAGTGGTATATACAGCACCTCCACTCCCTCTCTCAGGATCCATGGAGAGATGTTATCCAGTCCCACCGCCTTTGAGATATCTAGTTCACTTAGCAGCTTCTTCTCCTCCTCCTCGGTTGTATATATTGTGTCCAGCACTTGATGGTGTACCCCACCTCTCCGTCCTTTCTGTCTCCACTGTGAATACTTTTTTAAATCTCCTGTTGAGCTCCTCACGCACTTCTTGGTCGTTTCTTGTTATCTCCTCTCCTTCCTTCCTTCCTTCCTCAGACTGATTACCTGGTCCTTGACTGTTGTGTTCCTCCTGATGTGGCTGTACAACAACTTCAGTTCAGACTTGGTTTTCTCTGTTATGTCATTTTCGTATTGTCTTTGGGCCTCCCTTCTTACCTGTGCATATTCATTTCTGGCTGTACGACTGCTCTCCTTATTCTCCTGGGTCCTTTGTCTTCTATACTTCTTCCATTCTCTAGCACACTTAGTTTTGGCCTCTCTACAACTTTGGTTGAACAAGGGCTCGTTCTGGCCTTCTCATTACTTCTGTTGCTCTTGGGTACAGACTCCTCCTCAGCTTCCTTGCATATTGCTGTCACATATTCCATTTTTTTTATTATCACACTAGCCGATTCCCACCAGGACAGGGTGGCCCGAAAAAGAAAAACTTTCACCATCATTCACTCCATCACTGTCTTGCCAGAAGGGTGCTATACACTACAGTTTTCAAACTGCAACATTAACACCCCTCCTTCAGAGTGCAGGCACTGTACTTCCCATCTCCAGGACTCAAGTCCGGCCTGCCGGTTTCCCTGAACCCCTTCATAAATGTTACTTTGCTCACACTCCAACAGCACGTCAAGTATTAAAAACCATTTGTCTCCATTCACTCCTATCAAACACGCTCACGCATGCCTGCTGGATGTCCAAGCCCCTCGCACACAAAACCTCCTTTACCCCCTCCCTCCAACCTTTCCTAGGCCGACCCCTACCCCGCCTTCCTTCCACTACAGACTGATACACTCTTGAAGTCATTCTGTTTCACTCCATTCTCTCTACATGTCCGAACCACCTCAACAACCCTTCCTCAGCCCTCTGGACAACAGTTTTGGTAATCCCACACCTCCTCCTAACTTCCAAACTACGAATTCTCTGCATTATATTCACGCCACAAATTGCCCTCAGACATGACATCTCCACATGACATCTCCATCATCTCATTTATTGATTTTCCCACCAGTTGCCTGTCCCACTGAACTTCATACAGGAAATTCCTCATGCCTGTGTAGTCCCTCTCTTGTAGCTTGGCTTCACCTGCCCTACTCTTCCTGCTTACCTCTCCACTTGTAACTCTACAATGTATTCGAAGCTCAGAACCACATGATCACTGCCCCGAGGGGTCTTTCATATGTGATGTCCTCAATATCTGCACTACCCAAGGTGAATATTAGGTCCAGTCTTGCTGGCTCGTTCTCTCCTCTCTCTCTGTTAGTGATGCATTAGGTTTCCCAGTACCACCTCCAGCATCTTAGCCCCTTCACGTTTCTGGGCCCCCATGTGGCTCCAGGTTTTCCCAGTCAATTTCTTTGTGATTGAGGTCACCTAAAACTAGTAGCTTTGCCTGTCCATATGAGTCCTTCTGGCCACTTCAGCCAGTGTGTCAACCATCTCTCTGTTACTCTCATCATATTCTTGACTTGGCCTCCTGCTGTTCTGTGGTGGGTTATACATCACTGCAATTACCACCTTGAGACCTCCAGACTAAAGTGTTCCTATTCTGTAGTCTCCTGCTTCTCCTCTGTCTCCTCTCTCTAGCTTCTCAAAAACCAATGGGTTTTTGATGAGCAGTGCCATTCCTCCACCCCCCCTGTTCCTCTGTTTTGTCTCAGGTTCTGGTATCCAGTTGGAAAGATGGCATCTGTTATCATTCCTGTGAGCTTGGTTTCTGTGAGAGCTATGATGTCCGATGATGCCTCTTTTTTGTATGGGTTGTGTGTTGTGTTGTGTTGTGTGTTGTGTGCTATGTGTTGTGTTGTGTGTGTTATGTGTTGTGTTGTGTGTGTGTGTTATGTATTGTGTGTTGTGTGCTATGTGTTGTGTTGTGTGTGTGTGTTATGCGTTGTTTTGTGTGTTGTGTGTGTGTTATGTGTTGTGTTGTGTGTTGTGTGTGTTGTTATGCATTGTGTTGTGTGTTGTGTGTGTGTGTGTTATGTGCTGTGTGTTGTGTTTGTGTGTTATGTATTGTGTTGTGTGTTGTGTGTTGTGTGTGTGTTATGTGTTGTGTTGTGTGTTGTGTGTGTGTGTTATGTGTTGTGTGTTGTGTGTTGAGTGTTGTGAATAATAATGTTAATATTAATATCATTGCAATAATAATCACGATGCAACATCTCAGTTACAACACCCTGAACGTGACTGATAATCAGTCTTACAAGAATCTTACAAGAATCTTGCAAGATCTTACAAGATCTTGCAAGAATCTTACAAGAATTTACAAGAATCTTACAAGAATCTTGCAGAATCTTACAAGAATCTTGCAAGAATCTTACAAGAATCTTGCAAGAATCTTACAAGAATCTTACAAGAATCTTGCAAGAATCTTACAAGAATCTTGCAAGAATCTTACAAGAATCTTGCAAGAATCTTACAAGAATCTTACAAGAATTTGCAAGAATTTACAGAATCTTGCAAGAATCTTACAAGAATCTTGCAAGATCTTACAAGATCTTACAAGAATCTTACAAGATCTGCAAGAATCTTACAAGAATCTTGCAAGAATCTTACAAGAATCTTGCAAGAATCTTACAAGAATCTTACAAGAATCTTGGAAGAATTTTACAAGAATTCTTGGAAGAATTTCCAAGAATCTTGCAAGAATCTTACAAGAATCTTGCAAGAATCTTACAAGAATCTTACAAGAATCTTACAAGAATCTTGCAAGAATCTTACAAGAATCTTGCAAGAATCTTACAAGAATCTTGCAAGAATCTTGCAAGAATCTTACAAGAATCTTGCAAGAATCTTACAAGAATCTTACAAGAATTTTGCAAGAATTTTACAAGAATCTTGCAAGAATCTTACAAGAATCTTACAAGAATCTTGCAAGAATCTTACAAGAATCTTGCAAGAATCTTACAAGAATCTTGCAAGAATCTTACAAGAATCTTACAAGAATCTTGCAAGACATCTTACAAGAATCTGCAAGAATCTTACAAGAATCTTACAAGAATCTTGCAAGACTCTTACAGAGAATCTTACAAGAATCTTGCAAGAATCTTACAAGAATCTTGCAAGAACCTTACATGAATCTTACAAGAATCTTACATGAATCTTACAAGAATCTTGCATGAATCTTACAAGAATCTTACATGAATCTTACAAGAACCTTACATGAATCTTACAAGAATCTTACATGAATCTTACAAGAATCTTACATGAATCTTACAAGAATCTTACAAGAATCTTGCAAGAATCTTACAAGAATCTTACAAGAATCTTACAAGAATCTTACAAGAATCTTGCAAGAATCTTACAAGAATTTTGCAAGAATCTTACAAGAATCTTGCAAGAATCTTACAAGAATCTTACAAGAATCTTACAAGAATCTTACAAGAATCTTACAAGAATCTTACAAGAATCTTGCAAGAATCTTACAAGAGTCTTGCAAGAATTTACAAGAATCTTACAAGATATCTTACGTGAATCTTGCAAGGAATCTTACAGAATCTGCAAGAACCTTACATGAATTCTTACAAGAATCTTACATGATCTTACAAGAATCTTACATGAATCTACAAGAACCTTACATAATCTTACAAGAATTCTTACAAGAATCTTACAAGAACCTTACATGAATCTTACATGAATCTTACAAGAATCTTGCAAGAATCTTACGTGAATCTTACATGAATCTTACAAGAACCTTACATGAATCTTACAAGAATCTTACATGAATCTTACATGAATCTTACAAGAATCTTACATGAATCTTACAAGAATCTTACATGAATCTTACAAGAACCTTACATGAATCTTACAAGAATCTTACAAGAATCTTACATGAATTTTACAAGAACCTTACATGAATCTTACAAGAATCTTACAAGAATCTTACATGAATCTTACAAGAACCTTACATGAATCTTACAAGAATCTTACATGAATCTTACATGAATCTTACAAGAATCTTACATGAATCTTACAAGAACCTTACATGAATCTTACAAGAATCTTACATGAATCTTACATGAATCTTACAAGAATCTTACATGAATCTTACAAGAATCTTACATGAATCTTACAAGAACCTTACATGAATCTTACAAGAATCTTACATGAATCTTACATGAATCTTACAAGAATCTTACATGAATCTTACATGAATCTTACAAGAACCTTACATGAATCTTACAAGAAGCTTACATGAATCTTACATGAATCTTACAAGAATCTTACAAGAACCTTACATGAATCTTACAAGAATCTTACATGAATCTTACATAAATCTTACAAGAATCTTACATGAATCTTATAAGAATCTTACAAGAATCTTACAAGAATCTTACATGAATCTTACAAGAATCTTACAAGAATCTTACAAGAATCTTACAAGAATCTTACAAGAATCTTACAAGAATCTTACAAGAACCTTACAAGAATCTTACATGAATCTTACAAGAATCATACATGAATCTTACAAGAATCTTACAAGAACCTTACAAGAATCTTACAAGAATCTTACAAGAATCATACATGAATCGTACAAGAATCTTACAAGAATCATACATGAATCTTACAAGAATCTTACAAGAACCTTACAAGAATCTTACAAGAATCTTACAAGAATCTTACAAGAATCTTACAAGAATCTTGCAAGAATCTTACAAGAACCTTACAAGAATCTTACAAGAATCTTACAAGAATCTTACAAGAATCTTACAAGAACCTTACAAGAATCTTACAAGAATCTTACAAGAACCTTACAAGAATCTTACAAGAATCTTACAAGAATCTTACAAGAACCTTACATGAATCTTACAAGAATCTTACATGAATCTTACAAGAATCTTACATGAATCTTACAAGAATCTTACATGAATCTTACAAGAATCTTACAAGAACCTTAAGAGAATCTTACAAGAATCTTACAAGAATCTTACAAGAATCTTACAAGAATCTTACAAGAATCTTACATGAATCTTACAAGAATCTTACATGAATCTTACAAGAATCTTACAAGAATCTTACAAGAATCTTACAAGAATCTTACATGAATCTTACAAGAATCTTACAAGAATCTTACAAGAATCTTACAAGAATCTTACAAGAATCTTACAAGAATCTTACAAGAATCTTACAAGAATCTTACATGAATCTTACAAGAATCTTACAAGAATCTTACAAGAATCTTACAAGAATCTTACAAGAATCTTACATGAATCTTACAAGAATCTTACAAGAATCTTACAAGAATCTTACAAGAATCTTACAAGAATCTTACAAGAATCTTACAAGAATCTTGCAAGAATCTTACAAGAATCTTGCAAGAATCAGGGCCTCATCAAGTAGGCTGTGACTAAAGTTTTAGTAATAAGATTCTTGTAAGATTCTTATGTGAATCTTACGAGAATCATATTACTAAACCGAAAGTTATATCCTACTTGATGAGGTATACTCCAGGTATACTCAAGGTATACTCCAGGTATACTCCAGTATATTCCAGGTATACTACAAGTATACACCAGGTATACTGCAGGTATACTCCAGTATATTCCAGGTATACTACAAGTATACACGAGGTATACTCCAGGTATACACCAGGTATACTCCAGTATATTCCAGGTATACTACAAGTATACACCAGGTATACTCCAGGTATACACCAGGTATACTCCAGTATATTCCAGGTATACTACAAGTATACACCAGGTATACTCCAGGTATACACAGGTATACTCCAGTATATTCCAGGTATAGTACAAGTATACACCAGGTATACTCCAGGTATACACCAGGTATACTCCAGGTATACTCCAGTATATTCCAGGTATACTACAAGTATACACCAGGCATACTCCAGGTATACACCAGGTATACTCCAGGTATACTCCAATATACTCCAGATATACTACAAGTATACACCAGGTATACTCCAAGTATACTTAAGGTATACTCCAGGTATACACTAGGTATACACCAGGTATACTCCAGGTATACTACAGGTATACTCCAGGCATACTCCAGGTATACTCTGGTTACTCCCAAAATTTCAGGTATTTCTCCAGGTATAACAGGTAAACTCCAAGTATACTCCAAGTATACTCCAGGTATACTCCAGGTATACACCAGGTATACTCCAGGTATACTACAGGTATACTCCAGGCATACTCCAGGTATACTCTAGGTATACTCCAAGTATTCTCCAGGTATACTCCAGGTATACACCAGGTAAACTCCAAGTATACTCCAAGTATACTCCAGGTATACTCCAGTTATACACCAGGTATAATCCAGGTATACACCACGTATACTCCAGGTATACTCCAGGCATACTCCAGGTATCCAGGTATACTCCAGGTATTTTCCAGGTATACATCAGGTATACTCCAGGTATTTTCCAGGTATACATCAGGTATACTCCAGGTATACACTAGGTATACTCCAGGTATGCACCAGGTATACTCCAGGTATACTCCAGGTATACACCAGGTACACTCCAGGTACACTCCAGGTATACATCAGGTATACTTCACTTATACTCCAGGTATACACCAGGTATACTCCAGGTTTCCATGTATACTCCAGGTATACTCAAGTATACTCCAGGTATACACCAGGTATACTCCAGGTATACACCAGGCATACTCCAGGTATAATCCAGGTATCCAAGTATACACCAGGTATACTCTAGGTATACTCCAGGTATACACCAGGTTTACTCCAGGTATACTCCAGGTATACACCAGATATACTCCTTGTATACACCAGGCATACTCCAGGTATACACCAGGTATGCTCCAGGTATACTCCAGGTATACTCCAGGCATACTCCAGGCATACCCCAGGTATACTACAGGTATACTCCAAGTGTATACCAGGTATACATCACATAGACCTTTGTAAATGTGGCTTGATAGTGAAGAACAAAACGTTGCCGTGTTCCTTTCCAGTGTGCGAAACGAGCAGGAAGTAGTTTATACGTGCGAAATGTTGGGGTTTATGAATAAGGTAATGAGAGTGTGCGAAATGTGTCTAGCAGATAGACTTTAAACCTCATTAACCAGCTTGTCTTTATGACCCTGGTATAGTAGATAGACTTTAAACCCCATTAACCAACCAGTCTTAATGACCCTCGTGTAGTAGATAAACTTGAAACCCCATTAACCAACCAGTCTTAAAAGACCCCCGTGTAGTAGATAAACTTGAAACCCATTTTAAACCCAACCAAATCTTAATGACCCTGGTATAGTAGATAGACTTTAAACCCCATTAACCAACCAGTCTTAATGACCCTGGTGTAGTAGATAGACTTTAAACCCCATTAACCAACCAGTCTTAATGACCCTCGTGTAGTAGATAGACCCTAAACCCCATTAACCAACCAGTCTTAATGACCCTCGTGTAGTAGATAGACTTTAAACCCCATTAACCAACCATTCTTAATGACCCTCGTGTAGTAGATAAACTTGAAACCCTATTAACCAACCAGTCTTAATGACCCTCGTGTAGTAGATAGACTTGAAACCCCATTAACCAACCAGTCTTATTGTCCCTGGTGTAATAGACTTGAAACCCCATTAACCAACCAGTCTTAATGTCCCTGGTGTAGTAAATAGACTTGAAACCCCATTAACCAACCAGTCTTAATGACCCTGGTGTAATATATAGACTTGAAACCCCATTAACCAACCAGTCTTAATGTCCCTGGTGTAGTAAATAGACTTGAAACTCCATTAACCAACCAGTCTTAATGACCCTGGTGTAGTAGTTAGGCTTTAAACCCCATTAGCCAACAAATCAGTCTTAATAACCCCATTTAAAGGTCAATTAAACGCAAAAGTCACTTCAATTACCTTCACATGAACAATTAGGTCATTATGTGACAGACTAGCCCGTAAAGGTCAGGTCTTTAAAGGCCAGGGTGGTCTTAGACGTCAGAGAAAGACCATCCTGGCGTCTCGGCATCCGCTCCGCCTCAGAGACAGTCGGGGAGGTAACGGGATGACTTTTTACTGTCCTGTTGAAATCTCCTGTGTCTGGATGGTGCGCTGGTACCTGGAAGATGCTGGGGTTCTTGTTTGATGGTTGTGGTGATAGTTGTGGTGGTTGTGGTGCTTGTAGTAGCATTAGTAGAAGTAGTAGTAGTAGTAGTAGTAGTAGTAGTAGTAGTAGTAGTAGTAGTAGTAGTAGTAGTAGTAGTAGTAGTAGTAGTAGTAGTAGAAGTGGTGGTGGTAGTAGTAGCCCACACTTCGAAGTCAGTTTCCAGGAATATTATACAGGCTTTGAATTCCGAAAATATTCTTAGCCAAGAACTGAGACATATACCTCTCACTGTATATACACTGAGATATATACCTCTCAGTGATATATACACTGAAATATACACCTCTCAGTGAATATACACTGAGATATACACCTCTCAGTGTATATACACTGAGATATACACCTCTCAGTAAAATATACACTGAGATATATACCTCTCAGTGTATATACACTGAGATATACACCTCTCAGTGTATATACACTGAGATATACTTAGAAAGACGGCAGTAAGAGAGGAACTGGTCTAATCCTGGCCAACCTGATATCCTTGGAAATAAACCACATCCTTACAGGGAGAATCCTGGAGGTAGGGAGCTAGGGAGGTAGGCTGGGAGGGAGGTAGGTAGGAAAGGGTGGTAGGTAGGTAGGTAGGGAGGGAGGTAGGTAGGTAGGGAGGTAGAGAGGTAGGGAGACAGAAAGGGAGGAGCGGAATTCAGGAAGAACGGAATGTCGACCTGAGTGACCTCACAGTCTTACAAAGACCTCACAGTCTTACAAAGACCTCACAGTAGGTACAGGGAAACTAATAACCAGGTACCTACTTACTGCTAGGTGAACAGTGACAGCAGGTGTAAGGTGACTAACACCCAGGTACCTACTTACTGCTAGGTGAACAGTGACAGCAGGTGTAAGGTGACTAACACCCAGGTACCTACTTACTGCTAGGTGAACAGTGACAGCAGGTGTAAGGTGACTAACACCCAGGTACCTACTTACTGCTAGGTGAACAGTGACAGCAAGTGTAAGGTGACTAACACCCAGGTACCTACTTACTGCTAGGTGAACAGTGACAGCAGGTGTAAGGTGACTAACACCCAGGTACCTACTTACTGCTAGGTGAACAGTGGCAGCAGGTGTAAGGTGACTAACACCCAGGTACCTATTCACTGCTAGGTGAATACCAGGAAGCCAGACTATCATCTAAGTGAGTAGAAGGGGAAGTGGGTGAACTAGCAGTTAGGTGAAGGTGCCTGGGCACCTACAGGGTCACCTGACTACTAAGGACACCTGAACCAGACTTTACTTTCACCTGACGTTCTCCTGATGCATTCACCTCGCCTCAGACTGTCAGCCTTTTAGACTGTCAGCCTTTCAGACTGTCAGCCTTTTAGAGTGTCAGTCTAGGTGACTATCCCAGTCACCTACGTGACTATCCCTGCCACCTACGTGACTATCCCAGCCACCTATGTGACTATCCCTGCCACCTACGTGACTATCACAGCCACCAATGTGACTATCCCAGCCACCTAGGTGGCTACCCAGCCACCTAGGTGACTATCCCAGCCATCTAGGTGACTATCCCAGCCACCTAGGTGACTATCTCAGCCACCAATGTGACTATCCCAGCCACCAATGTGACTATCCCAGCCACCTAGGTGGCTACCCCAGCCACCTAGGTGACTATCGCAGCCACCAATGTGACTATCGAAGCCAACTAGGTGACTATCCCAGCCACCAATGTGACTATCCCAGTCACCAATGTGACTATACCGGCCACCAATATGACTATCCCAGCCACCAGTGTGACTATTCCAGCCACCAGTGTGACTATCCCAGCCACCTATGTGACTATCCCAGCCACCCAGTCACATGTGTGACTATCCCAGCCACCTTTGTGACTATCCCAGCCACCTATGGGACTATCCCAGTCACCTAGGTGACTATCCCAGTCACCTAGGTGACTATCCCACTCACCTAAGTGACCATCTCACTCACCTAGGTGACTCCTTGGCACCTAGGTGACAAAGAACGACCCTGGGTGTCAGCATTCTTCTAAACGACCTTTCTGACGACCTCCTCTCACAGTTCAAAGGAATTTGTCGTTAATCAACATGTATAACATCCTCAGACATGGAGACTGACCCCCTGAAATTGGGGACTGACCCCCTGAAATTGGGAACTGACCCCCTGAAATTGGGGACTGACCCCCTGAAATTGGGGACTGACACCCTGAAATTGGGGACTGACCCCCTGAAATTGGGGACGACCCCCTGAAATTGGGGACTAACCGCTGAAATTGGGGACTAACCCTCTGAAATTGGGGACTGACCCCCTGAAATTGAGGAATGACCCCCTGAAATTGGGGACTAACCCTCTGAAATTGGGGACTGACCCCCTGAAATTGAGGACTGACCCCCTGAAATTGGGGACTAACCTCTGAAATTGGGACTGACCCCCTGAAATTGAGGACTGACCCCCTGAAATTGGGGACTAACCCTCTGAAATTGGAGACTGACCCTCTGAAATTGGGGACTGACCCCCTGAAATTGGGGACTGACCCCCTGAAATTGAGGACTGACCCCCTGAAATTGGGGACTAACCCTCTGAAATTGGGGACTGACCCTCTGAAATTGGGGACTGACCCCCTGAAATTGGGGACTGACCCCCTGAAATTGGGGACTGACCCCCTGAAATTGAGGACTGACCCCCTGAAATTGGAGACTGACCCTCTGAAATTGGGGACTGACCCCCTGAAATTGGGGACTGACCCTCTGAAATTGAGGACTGACCCCCTGAAATTGGAGACTAACCCTCTGAAATTGGAGACTGACCCTCTGAAATTGGGGACTGACCCCCTGAAATTGGGGACTGACCCCCTGAAATTGAGGACTGACCCCCTGAAATTGGGGACTGACCCCCTGAAATTGGGGACTGACCCTCTGAAATTGGGGACTGACCCTCTGAAATTGGGGACTGACCCCCTGAAATTGAGGACTGACCCCCTGAAATTGGGGACTGACCCCCTGAAATTGAGGACTGACCCCCTGAAATTGGAGACTGACCCTCTGAAATTGGGGACTGACCCCCTGAAATTGGGGACTGACCCCCTGAAATTGGGGACTGACCCTCTGAAATTGGGGACTGACCCCTGAAATTGAGGACTGACCCTCTGAAATTGGGGACTGACCCCCTGAAATTGGGGACTGACCCCCTGAAATTGGGGACTGACCCTCTGAAATTGGGGACTGACCCCCTGAAATTGAGGACTGACCCTCTGAAATTGGGGACTGACCCCCTGAAATTGGGGACTGACCCCCTGAAATTGGAGACTGACCCCCTGAAATTGGGGACTGACCCCTGAAATTGGGGACTGACCCCTGAAATTGGGGACTGACCCCCTGAAATTGGGGACTGACCCCTGAAATTGGGGACTGACCCCTGAAATTGGGACTGACCCCCTGAAATTGGGGACTGACCCCCTGAAATTGGGGACTGACCCCCTGAAATTGGGGACTGACCCCCTGAAATTGGGGACTGACCCCCTGAAATTGGGGACTGACCCCTGAAATTGGGGACTGACCCCCTGAAATTGGGGACTGACCCCTGAAATTGGGGACTGACCCTCTGAAATTGGGGACTGACCCCCTGAAATTGGGGACTGACCCCCTGAAATTGGGGACTGACCCCCTGAAATTGGGGACTGACCCTCTGAAATTGGGGACTGACCCCCTGAAATTGGGGACTGACCCTCTGAAATTGGGGACTGACCCCCTGAAATTGGGGACTGACCCCCTGAAATTGGGGACTGACCCTCTGAAATTGGGGACTGACCCCCTGAAATTGGAGACTGACCCCATGAAATTGGGGACTGACCCCCTGAAATTGGGGACTGACCCCCTGAAATTGGGGACTGACCCCTGAAATTGGGGACTGACCCTCTGAAATTGGGGACTGACCCCCTGAAATTGGGGACTGACCCTCTGAAATTGGGGACTGACCCCCTGAAATTGGGGACTGACCCTCTGAAATTGGGGACTGACCCCCTGAAATTGGGGACTGACCCTCTGAAATTGGGGACTGACCCCTGTGATAGAACCAGTCTGTATGTCAGTTTAGTACAATTAATTATAATAATAATAATAATAATAATAATAATAATAATAATAATAATAATAATGATAATATAATAATATAATAATAATAATAATAATAATAATAATAATAATAATATAATAATGATAATAATAATAATAATAATAATAATAATAATAATAATAATAATAATAATAATACCTCCAGATAAAAACAGTGACCTCCTGTTACTGTGCTACGTTACTGTTGTACTGTTACTGTTGTACTGTTACTGTTGTACAGTTACTGTTGTACTGTTACTGTTGTACAGTTACTGTTGTACTGTTACTGTTGTACTGTTGGACTGAAACTGTTGTACAGTTACTGTTGTACTGTTACTGTTGTACTTTAACTGTTGTACAGTTACTGTTGTACTGTTACTGTTGTACTGTTACTGTTGTACAGTTACTGTTGTACTGTTACTGTTGTACTGTTACTGTTGTACAGTTACTGTTGTACTGTTACTGATGTACTGTTGTACTGTTACTGTTGTACTGTTGTACTGTAACTGTTGTATAGTTACTGTTGTACTGTTACTGTTGTACTGTAACTGTTGTACAGTTACTGTTGTACTGTTACTGTTGTACTGTTACTGTTGTACTGTTACTGTTGTACAATTACTGTTGTACTGTTGTACTGTTACTGTTGTACTGTAACTGTTGTACAGTTACTGTTGTACTGTTGTACTGTTACTGTTGAACTGTTACTGTTGTACTGTTACTGTTGTACAGTTACTGTTGTACTGTTACTGTTGTACTGTTACTGTTGTACTATTACTGTTGTACAATTACTGTTGTACTGTTGTACTGTTACTGTTGTACTGTAACTGTTGTACAGTTACTGTTGTACTGTTACTGTTGAACTGTTACTGTTGTACTGTTACTGTTGTACAGTTACTGTTGTACTGTTACTGTTGTACTGTTACTGTTGTACAGTTACTGTTGTACTGTTACTGTTGTACTGTTACTGTTGTACTGGTACTGTTGCACAGTTACTATTGTACTGTTGTACTGTTACTGTTGTACTGTTACTGTTGTACTGTTACTGTTGTACAGTTAGTGCTGTACTGTTACTGTTGTACTGTTGTACTGTTACTGTTGTACTGTTACTGTTGCACAGTTACTGTTGTACTGTTACTGTTGTACTGTTACTGTTGTACTGTTACTGCTGTACAGTTACTGTTGTACTGTTACTGTTGTACTGTTACTGTTGTACTGTTACTGTTGTACTGCTACTGTTGTACTGTTACTGTTGTACTGTTACTGTTGTACTGTTACTGTTGTACTGTTATTGTTTTACAGTTACTGTTGTACTGTTACTGTTGTACAGTTACTGTTGCACTGTTACTGTTGTACTGTTACTGTTGTACTGTTACTGTTGTACTGTTACTGTTGTACAGTTACTGTTGTACTGTTACTGTTGTACTGTTACTGCTGTACTGTTATTGTTGTACTGTTACTGTTGTACTGTTACTGTTGTACTGTTACTGTTGTACTATTACTCTTGTACAGTTACTGTTGTACTGTTACTGTTGTACTGTTACTGTTGTACTGTTACTGTTGTACAGTTAGTGTTGTACTGTTACTCTTGTACAGTTACTGTTGTAATTTTACTGTTGTACTGTTACTGTTGTACTGTTACTGTTGTACTGTTACTGTTGTACAGTTAGTGTTGTACTGTTACTCTTGTACAGTTACTGTTGTAATGTTACTGTTGTACTGTTACTGTTGTACTGTTACTGTTGCACAATTACTGTTGTACTGTTACTGTTGTACTGTTACTGTTGTACAGTTACTGTTGTACTGTTACTGTTGTACTGTTACTGTTGTACTGTTACTGTTGTACTGTTACTGATGTACTGTTACTGTTGCACTGTTACTGTTGTACAGTTACCGTTTACTGTTACTCTTGTACTGTTACTCTTGTACAGTTACTGTTGTACAGTTACCGTTGTACTGTTACTCTTGTACAGTTACTGTTGTACAGTTACCGTTGCACAGTTACTCTTGTACAGTTACTGTTGTACAGTTACCGTTGTACTGTTATTCTTGTACTGTTATTCTTGTACAGTTACTGTTGTACAGTTACCGTTGTACTGTTACTCTTGTACAGTTACTGTTGTACAGTTACCGTTGTACTGTTACTCTTGTACAGTTACTGTTTTACAGTTACCGTTGTACTGTTTCTCTTGTACAGTTACTGTTGTACAGTTACCGTTGTACTGTTACTCTTGTACAGTTACTGTTGTGCAGTTACCGTTGTACTGTTACTCTTGTACAGTTACTGTTGTACAGTTACCGTTGTACTGTTACTCTTGTACAGTTACTGTTGTACAGTTACCGTTGTACTGTTACTCTTGTACAGTTACTGTTGTACAGTTACCGTTGTACTGCTACTCTTGTACAGTTACTGTTGTGCAGTTACCGTTGTACTGCTACTCTTGTACAGTTACTGTTGTACAGTTACCGTTGTACGGTTACTCTTGTACAGCTACTGTTGTACAGTTACTGTTGCTGACTAGTTACCGTTGTACTGTTACCTCTTGTACAGTTACTGTTGTACATTTACCGTTGTACTGTTACTCTTGTACAGTTACTGTTGTACAGTTACCGTTGTACTGTTACTCTTGTACAGTTACTGTTGTACAGTTACTGTTGTACAGTTACCGTTGTACTGTTACTCTTGTACAGTTACTGTTGTACAGTTACCGTTGTACTGTTACTCTTGTACAGTTACTGTTGTACAGGTACCGTTGTACTGTTACTCTTGTACAGTTAGACAGCCTAGAGACTATGGTAGTACAGTACTAGCAGTACATTCCTGGTGGTGGAGTGAGTAGCCTTGCCAGGGGCCATTTACTGTTCTCTGTAGCAAGGTAGTACTCTACTTCCCTGGTGAGTACATGGTAGTACTCTACTTCCCTAATGAGTACATGGTAGTACTCTACTTCCCTGGTGAGTACATGGTAGTACTCTACTTCCCTGGTGAGTACATGGTAGTACTCTACTTCCCTGGTGAGTACATGGTAGTACTCTACTTCCCTGGTGAGTACATGGTAGTACTCTACTTCCCTGGTGAGTACATGGTAGTACTCTACTTCCATGGTGAGTACATGTTAGTACTCTACTTCCCTGGTGAGTACATGGTAGTACTCTATTTCCCTGGTGAGTACATGGTAGTACTCTACTTCCTTGGTGAGTACATGGCAGTACTCTACTTCCCTGGTGAATACATGGTAGTACTCTACTTCCCTGGTGAGTACATGGTAGTACTCTACTTCCCTGGTGAGTACATGGTAGTACTCTACTTCCCTGGCGAGTACATGGTAGTACTCTACTTCCCTGGTGAGTACATGGCAGTACTCTACTTCCCTGGTGAGTACATGGTAGTACTTTACTTCCCTGGTGAGTACATGGCAGTACTCTACTTCCCTGGTGAGTACATGGTAGTACTCTACTTCCCTGGTGAGTACATGGTAGTACTCTACTTCCCTGGTGAGTACATGTTAGTACTCTACTTCTCTGGTGAGTACATGGTAGTACTCTACTTCCCTGGTGAGTACATGGTAGTACTCTACTTCCCTGGTGAGTACATGGTAGTACTCTACTTCCCTGGTGAGTACATGGTAGTACTCTACTTCCTTGGTGAGTACGTGGTAGTACTCTACTTCCCTGGTGAGTACATGGTAGTACTCTACTTCCCTGGTGAGTACATGGTAGTACTCTACTTCCCTGGTGAGTACATGGTAGTACTCTACTTCCCTGGTGAGTACATGGTAGTACTCTACTTCCCTGGTGAGTACATGGCAGTACTCTACTTCCCTGGTGAGTACATGTTAGTACTCTACTTCCCTGGTGAGTACATGGTAGTACTCTACTTCCCTGGTGAGTACATGGTAGTACTCTACTTCCCTCGTGAGTACATGGTAGTACTCTACTTCCTTGGTGAGTACATGGTAGTACTCTACTTCCCTGGTGAGTACATGGCAGTACTCTACTTCCCTGGTGAGTACATGGTAGTACTCTACTTCCTTGGGTGAGTACATGGGCAGTACTCTACTTCCCTGGTGAGTACATGGTAGTACTCTACTTCCTTGGTGAGTACATGGTAGTACTCTACTTCCTTGGTGAGTACATGGTAGTACTCTACTTTCCTGGTGAGTACATGGTAGTACTCTACTTCCTTGGTGAGTACATGGTAGTGCTCTGCTTCCTTGGTGAGTACATGGCAGTACTCTACTTCCCTGGTGAGTACATGATAGTACTCTACTTCCCTGGTGAGTACATGGTAGTACTCTACTTCCCTGGTGAGTACATGGTAGTACTCTACTTCCCTGGTGAGTACATGGCAGTACTCTACTTCCCTGGTGAGTACATGGTAGTACTCTACTTCCCTGGTGAGTACATGGTAGTACTCTACTTCCCTGGTGAGTACATGGTAGTACTCTACTTCCTTGGTGAGTACATGGTAGTGCTCTGCTTCCTTGGTGAGTACGTGATAGTACTCTACTTCCTTGGTGAGTACATGGCAGTACTCTACTTCCCTGGTGAGTACATGGCAGTACTCTACTTCCCTGGTGAGTACATGGCAGTACTCTACTTCCCTGGTGAGTAAATGGTAGTACTCTACTTCCTTGGTGAGTACATGGTAGTACTGTACTTTCCTGGTGAGTACATGGTAGTACTGTACTTCTCTGGTGAGTACATGGTAGTACTGTACTTCCCTGGTGAGTACATGGTAGTACTGTACTTCCCTGGTGAGTACATGGTAGTACTGTATTTCCCTGGTGAGTACATGGTAGTACTCTACTTCCCTGGTGAGTACATGGTAGTACTCTACTTCCTTGGTGAGTACATGGTAGTACTGTACTTTCCTGGTGAGTACATGGTAGTACTGTACTTCCCTGGTGAGTACATGGTAGTACTGTACTTCCCTGGTGAGTACATGGTAGTACTGTACTTCCCTGGTGAGTACATGATTGTACTGTACTTTCCTGATGTGTACTTCGCAGTTCCTGGTAGTACTGTACTTCCCTGGTGAGTACATGGTTGTACTGTACTTCCCTGGTGTGTACTTCGTACTACATTGCAGTACTGCATTTCAATGCTGAGTACATGGTAGTACATGGTGGTTCATAGTAGTACATTTAGTACATGGTCGTACATGGTAGTATTAGATGGTGGTACATGGTGTCACATGGTAGTCAGTACACAGTAGTACATGGTGGTAAATGGCAGTAAATGATTGTTCATGGTAGTACATAGTAGTACATGGCGGTACATGGTGGTTCATAGTAGTACATGGTAGTATATGGCGGTACATGGCGGTTCATGGTGGTACTGTACTTCCCTGGTGAGTATACTGTGATACATGGCAGAACATGGTAGTACATGGTAGTACATGGTGGTACATGGAAGTACGGTGTAGTACATGGTGATACATGGTAGCACTGTACCTCCCTGGTTAGTACATGCCAGTACATGATAGTACATGATGGTACATGGTAGTACATGGTAGTAGATGGTGGTACATGGCAGTACATAGTAATTTATGGTGATACATGGTAGTACATGGCAGAAATGTACTTCCCTGGTGAGTACTTGGTAGTACATGGTGGTTCATGGGAGTAAATGATAGTACATGGGAGTACATGGTAGTACATTGTACTTTATGGTAGTACATGGTAGTACATGGTGGTACATGATAGTACATGATGGTACATGGTAGTACATGGTAGTAGATGGTGGTACATGGTCGTACATAGCAGTACATGGTGATCCATAGTATTACATATTAGTACATGATAGTACATGATGGTACATGGTGGTACATGATAGTACATGGTGGTACATGGTAGTACATGGTGGTACATGGTAGTACATGGTGGTACATGGTAGTACATGGTGGTACATGGTAGTACATGGTGGTATATGGTAGTACATGGTAGTACATGGTAGTACATGGTGGTACATGGTAGTACATGGTGGTACATGGTAGTACATGGTAGTACATGGTAGTACATGGTGGTATATGGTAGTACATGGTGGTACATGGTAGTACATTGTAGTACATGGTAGTACATGGTGGTACATGGTAGTACATGGTGGTACATGGTAGTACATGGTGGTACATGGTAGTACATCGTGGTACATGATAGTACATGGTAGTACATGGTAGTACATGGTGGTACATGGTAGTACATGGTGGTACATGGTAGTACATGGTAGTACATGGTAGTACATGGTGGTACATGGTAGTACATGGTGGTACATGATAGTACATGGTAGTACATGGTAGTACATGGTGATACATGGTAGTACATGGTGGTACATGGTAGCATATGGTAGTACATTGTAGTATATAGTAGTACATAAAACAAACCATACCACGGGTGGGGATAGAACCCGCGGTCAGAGAGTCATAAAACTCCAAACCAATGCTCTAGCCATTGGGCCAGCTGGCTTAATAAGATTCATCAAACTAGGTATATTTCTACACCACGGGAAGGTTAGCATAGACCACCACTGTGACCTTCGAGAGGGACTTGAGGGGACTTGAGCTAGAGTTCGTCACGCCCATGCTAGCGGGAGATTCGTCTGCAAAAACTTGCATTTGTGGTCACAGTGGTGGCCTATGCTAACCTTCCTATGGTGTATCTTATTGTAGCCAGCTGGCCCAGAAGCTAGAGGATCGGTCTGGAGTTGTAAAACTTTCTGACCGCGGGTTCTAACCCCACCCGTGGTATGGTTGGTTTCTAATCGTGTCATTACGATTTCGTGAGTTATAGTAGTACATGGTAGTACATGGTAGTACATGGTAGTACATGGTAGTACATGGTGGTACATGGTAGTACATGGTAGTACATGGTAGTACATGGTGGTACATGGTGGTACATAAGAACATAAGAACATAAGAACGAAGGAACACTGCAGAAGGCCTACTGGCCCATGCGATGCAGGTCCAAGTCTCCTACCGGCTTAAGCCAATGCACCCAACCTAGTCAGGTCAGGTCACATTGACTTAAGGGAGGAACACGGCAACCGACCTGGTAGCACAAGCTATCAGGTCTAACTCACACCCACCCACATCCATCATGTATTTATCCAACCTATTTTTAAAGCTACACAACGTTCTGGCCTCTATAACGGTACTTGGGAGTTTGTTCCACTATCCACAACTCTATTACCAAACCAGTACTTTCCTATATCCTTCCTGAATCTGAATTTTTCCAACTTAAAACCATTGCTGCGAGTCCTGTTAGGCTAGATATTTTCAGCACACTATTTACATCCTTATTTATTCTGTCTTCCATTTATACACCTCATCATATCCCCCTAATTCTACGTCTTTCTAGAGAGTGCAGATTCAGGGCCCTTAGTCTATCCTCATAGGGAAGGTTTCTGATACATGGGATCAACTTTGTCATCCTCCTTTGTACATTTTCCAGAGAATTTATATCCATTCTGTAATAAGGTGACCAAAACTGTGCAGCATAATCTAAATGAGGCCTAACCAAGGATGTATAGAGTTGAAGAACAAACCTGAGGACTCCTATTATTTATGCTTCTTGATATGAAGCCAAGGATTCTATTAGCTTTATTGCGAACACTTATGCACTGTTGTCTTGGTTTCAGATTACTGCTAACCAGAACTCCTAAATCTTTTTCGCAATCCGTAATATTAAGATCTACATTATTTAGTTTATATGTGGCATGGTTATTGTCCTGTCCAACATTTAGAACTTTGCATTTGTCTATATTAAACTGCATCTGCCACTTCTCCGACCACTGCATCAGTCTATTCAAATCTTCCTGGAGTGCTCGAATGTCCTCGTCAGAATGAATTCGACGGCCTATTTTGGTGTCGAAGATTGAGACACTTATGCAGCATATGGGAATCTTTATTCAGGAAACGTTTCGCCACACAGTGGCTTCATCAGTCCAATACAAAGAGGAAGGCGTAAGGAGAGGAGGAGAATGAGGTAATCAGTCCCTCAACCTGGAGTCGATGTGTTCAGTCCATCAATCTTTCTACAAGATTGATGGACTGAACACATCGACTCCAGGTTGAGGGACTGATTACCTCATTCTCCTCCTCTCCTTACGCCTTCCTCTTTGTATTGGACTGATGAAGCCACTGTGTGGCGAAACGTTTCCTGAATAAAGATTCCCATATGCTGCATAAGTGTCTCAATCTTCAACTTGTCGGTTTTTCAAACCATTCATCATATTTTGGTGTCATCGGCAAACTTGCCGATGTCGCTCTTTATGCCCTCATCTATGTCGTTTATGTAGATTGTGAACAGCAGGGGGCCCAACACTGACCCCTGTGGAACACCGCTCGTGACACTTCCCCACTCTGATTTCTCCCCATTTATGCAAACTCTCTGCTGCCTATTTGTCAACCATGCTTCTATCCAGGAAAAAATTTCTCCTCCTATTCCATGTGCTTTAATTTTCCTCAATAGTCTCTGATGTGGGACCCTGTCAAAAGCCTTACTGAAGTCCATATACACAATATCATATTCATTACCATGATCTACCTCCTTAAATACCTTAGTGAAAAAAGTTAATAAATTCGTAAGGCAGGAACGCCCCTTTGTAAAACCATGCTGAGATTCGTTGATTAATTTATGCTTTTCAAGGTGGCTACGAACTGCCTCGGCAATTATTGATTCCATAAATTTTCCCACTATGGAGGTTAGGCTTATTGGTCTATAGTTCGAAGCTAAGGACCTGTCACCTGTTTTGAAAATAGGTATCACATTTGCCATTTTCCACTTATCTGGCACCATGCCAGTTTGTAGTGATATGTTGAAAAGATTAGCCAAAGGTGTGCTAAGCTCCTCTTTACATTCCTTTAGAACCCTTGCATACAGTTCATCAGGGCCTGGGGATTTGTTAGGTTTTAATTTATCTATTTGCCTAAGGACCATGTCACTTGTGACCCTAATAGTACACAGTTTATTATCGTCCTGTTCTACATAATTTATCATTACTGGAATATCGCTGGTATCCTCCTGTGTAAAAACTGAGAGGAAGTATGTGTTAAAAATTCTACACATTTCCTTATCACTGTCAGTGAGCTGACCCGAGGAACTTTTGAGTGGGCCTATCTTGTCCCTGATCTTACTTCTGTATACCTGAAAGAATCCTTTTGGGTTAGTCTTCGATTCTCTTGCAACTTTAACCTCATAATCTCTTTTTGCTTTTCTAATTCCCTTTTTTATTTCTCTCTTTAACTGAATATATCGATTTCTCAATTGCCCCTCTCCTCTTTTGATTTGCCTATATATGCCTCTCTTTTGACCAATCAGATATTTTAATCTATTGTTCATCCATTTAGGATCATTTTTGTTTAAATCTGATTTCCCTATTTGGAACATAATTTGACTGAGCAGCTAGAACTATGCCCTGGAAAGCATCATATCGGCAACCATCACCACCTACCTGACCCTTAGTCAGGTCATTCCAGTTCAGCCCACCTAAGTAATTTTTCAGTCCTATGAAATCAGCCAAGCGAAAGTCAGGGACGGAGACTTGATTGCCATTATTAGGGGAATTCCATGATATATTAAAACTGAGTGATTTGTGATCACTTTCCCCAAGCTCATCATTAACCTCAAGATTATTAATTAGTGTTTCCCTACTGGCAAGAACCAAGTCAAGGAGGTTATTTCCCTAGTTGGCTCTGTCACAAACTGTTTTAAAAAATAATCCTGGATCGTATCAAGAAAGTCACCTGACTCTAAATTTCCTGTCAAATTGCTCCAGTCAATCTGTCTATAGTTGAAATCTCCCATTAGCACAACATTTTCGTATGTAGATGCCTTACGAATTTCGTCCCATAGAAGTTTACTGCACTCCCTATCAAGATTTGGGGCCCTGTAAATCACACCCAAAATTAGTTTTTCTCGGCCCTCGAGAAGCTGTAACCAAACAGATTCAGTGGCTGACGCTTCTAATTTAATATCTTGTCTAACACAACAATTTAAATTGTCTCTGACATACATCGCTACTCCACCACCTTTCCTGTTGACCCTGTCAGTGTGGAATAATTTATAGCCTTGTATGTGACATTCAGAGGGCATCTCTCTATCTTTCAGATTGAGCCAGGTCTCTGTTATAGCAATAATATCTATGTCTCCTGCACTTGCAATTAATCTTAGCTCATCTATCTTATTTCTTTACACTCTGCTATTAGTATAGTAAACCTTAAGGGAGCTAGTCCCTTGCTGCCCTCTGCTGTCCCCCTTTGTTTGCTGACCTGATCTATTGTCTTTATTTATAACTTCATGCTGAATGCCTTTTATACATTTACTGTTTCCAACCCAAGTGTTGCAACCTGCTTGTTTCCCACACACACCCATACCTCTATCTTCCATCAGTTTAAAATCATAGGCATTTCACCAATGGCCTTCTCAATCGAGTCTGCAAGTGCTACCACCCCTGCCCCCGAGAGATGTACCCCATCCCTTGCATACATATCATGTTTGCCATAAAAGTTGTTCCAGTTGTCAATGAATGGGATTGCAAGTTCCTTGCAGTATCTGTCTAGCAGCAATTTACACCAATTGCCCTAGACAACCATTCATTTCCTACTCCCCTTCTAGGCAAGATGCTACATATGATTGGGATCCCTCCCTTAGACTTAATGAAATCTATAGCTGACCTGTACTTATCTAGCAGCTCTTCTCTCCTACCCTTCCCAATATCATTTCCACCAGCACTGAGACAGATAATGGGCTTGCTCCATTACCTGACATGATATTATCCAGCCTGTTGACAATGTCCCCAACACCAGCTCCAGGGAAGCACACTCTATCTCTCATCTTCTTATTCCTATTACAAAAAGCACGGTCAATGTATCTTACCTGAGAGTCACCAACCACAAGAATGCGCTTACCTCCATTAGCAGGGGCAGTAGTACCCTTACCTTCACTGGCCACTGAAGTACATTCATCCTGAAGAACAGAGAAGCGATTTCCTTCCTTCAGATCTTCACTCTTAACTTTCCTTACTCTGATGCGCCTTCCATTACTGTGAACCACTCGCCACTTGTAGCAGGTGCTGGGCTGCACCTCACTGCTGGTAGCCGTTGCTGCCTCCCCAACTACAGCCTCCTCACAGCGAGAGACAGACTGCACCTCGCTGCTAGAAGCCTCATTCCCCACAACTCCAGCCACCTCACACTCTCTCCCAGACCCATTGAGGTGGACCTTCAGCCTCCTAATCTCCTCCTGGAGAAGCAAGACCTCCTCCTTCAACTCTCCAACCTCAATTTTTAAAACACTGCAGAAGCAAGCCATGCTTTGTAACCGTCCACACTAATCCCCAAAGCAGCTCAGGGTCTGTGACCTCCGTGCGACTGACCACTGAGTACTGACGACTGACCACGGTGGTAGGTACTGGTAGTACAGGGGTATGCATGGTAGTACTGGGGGTACGGTGTAATGGTAGTACTTATGTTACATGGAGTCATAGTAGTACAGGGTAGAAATGGTGTACAAAAAAATAAGAACATAAAAACAAAGGAAAACACGCAGCAGGCTACTGGCCCCATGCGGGCGGCCCAATCTCCTCCAGCTTAAGCCAAGCACCCAAACAGTCGGTCAGGTCACCTTGATTAAGGGGGGGAAACGGAAAACCGACCTGGTAGCACAAGCTATCGGGTCCAATCACACCCACCCCACCCACTCATGTTTTTATCCAACCTTTTTTTAAAGCTAACAATTTTTGGGCCTCTATAACGTACGGGGGAGTTTTTTCCCATCATCCACACTTATTACCAACCGTCTTTCCTATATCCCCCTAATTGAATTTTTCCAGCTTAAAACCTTCTGCGATCCTGTCTGGGCTAGATTTTTTCGCACACTATTTAACCCCCTTTATTTTTTCCCTGTTTTTCCATTTATACCCCTAAATTATCCCCCCAATTCTACGTCTTCAGGGAGTGCAGTTCGGGGCCCTTAGTTTCCTCAGGGAAAGGTTTCTAACAGGGGTCAACTTTGTCTCCTCCTTTGTACATTTCCAGGCATTTATACCATTCTGTAATACGGTGCCAAAACTGGCAGCATAATCAAATGGGGCCCCTTAAACCCAAAGGAGAAAAGGTTAAGAACAACCTAGGACTCCTTTTTTATGCTTCTTGTATGAAGCAAGGATTCATTAGCTTTATTGGAACCTTATGCATGTTGTCTTGGTTTCAGATTAGCAAAACCAGAACTCCAAAATCTTTTTCGCAATCCGTAATATTAAGACACATTTTTTTAGTTTTATGTGGATGGTTTTGCCCTGTCCAACTTTTAGAACTTTGCATTTGTCTATTTTAAAACTGCATCTGCCACTTCTCCGACCACGCTCAGTCTATTAAAAATCTTCCGGGAGTGTCAAATGTCCTCGTCAGAAGAATTCGAGGGGCCTTTTTTGGTGTCATGGGCAAACTTGCCGATGTCCCCTTTTTATCCCCTCTCTAGTCGTTTATGTAGTTTGGGAACAACAGGGGGCCCAAAACACTGACCCCTGGGGAAACACCGCTCGTGACGCTTCCCCCCCTTGATTTCCCCCCTTTTCAAATTTCTGCCTATTTGTCAACCACCCCTCTATCCGGGAAAAAAATTTTCCCTTATTCCATGTCCCTTTAAATTTCCTAAACAGTTTGATGTGGGCCCGCAAAAGCTTTACTGAAGTCCATATAACAATATCATTTGATTACCATGATCTACCCCCTTAAATACCTTAGGAAAAAAGTTAATAAATTCGAAAGGGCAGGAACCCCCCTTTGAAAAAACCATGCTGAGATTCGTTGTTTAAATTTTTATCTTTCAAGGTGGCTACAAACTGCCTGGAAAAATTATTGTTCCATAAATTTTCCCACTTGGAGGTAAGGCTTATTGGTCTATAGTTCAAAGCTAAGGACCTGTCACCTTTTTTTGAAAATAGGTATCACATTTGCCATTTTCCACTTATCGGGACCTCCCCATTTTGTGTGATATGTTGAAAAGATTACCAAAGGGGGGCAACTCCTCTTTCATTCCTTTAGAAACCCTTGCATACATTTATCAGGGGGGGGGATTTGTTAGGTTTTTTAATTATCTTTTTCCCAAGGACCATGTCACTTGTGACCCTAAAGTACCAGTTTTTTATCGTCCTGTTCTACAAAATTTATCATTACTGGAATATCGCTGGTACCTCCGTGAAAAAACGGGAGGGAAAAGTATGTTTTAAAAAATTCTACCATTTCCTTATCACTTCAGTGAGCTGCCCCGAGGAATTTTTGAGGGGCCCCTATCTTGTCCCTGATTTTATTTCTGTATCCCTGGTGGTTATTTAGTACAGTCATTACATGGTGTACGGGTAGTACAGGGTAGTACATGGTAGTACATGTGGTTCATTTTAACATGTCAGTACAGGGTAGTACATGGTTACATGGTAGAACAAGGTAGAATTTTATTTTAATGGTAGACAGGGTAGACATGGTTACATGGTGGTTCATTTAGACATGTCGTCAGGGTTACATGGTGGTACAGGGTTAGAAAAAGGGTAGTACATGATTTAATGGTATACGGGTAGAAATGGTACCATGGGTACATTAGTACAGGGTGTCGGGTTTGGTTCATGTTAGTACATGCCAGTACGGGGTAGTACGGGTGGTACATGGTAAAAAAGGTATCTGTTTTACTGGTGTACATGGAGTACAGGTGTACTGGGGGTACATGGTTTCATAGTATTACATGTTAGTAATGGTATTACAGGGTTCCCAGGGTTGAAAATACACATATCCTCACAAACACAATATATACACACATATTACATATCACAGAAATAACATATATACACACGTTTACACACAAATAATCTTATGCACTAACTTAAATATACACAGAAACCACACATATAGTTACATAACACACAAATACAAGATATACAAACAAATACCGAATACACCAAATACACATATATACAAAAATACATAGATTACACACAAAACAAGATATACACACAAATACTAATATACACACAAATACACAGTTACACACAAATACATAGATATACACAAAAATAATAGATATAACACAAAACACAAATTACAACAAAAACAAATATACACACAAATCACAGATTACACACAAATACACAGATATAACAAAAATACACAGATATACACACAATTTCACAGAATACACAAAAATACAAAAATATACAAGCAAATACACAATATCATATATACAAATAAAAACCAGATATACAAACAAATACACGTATACAAAAAATACACAGATATACAAACAAATACACAGATATACAAACAAATACACAGATATACAAACAAATACACAGATATACAAACAAATACACAGATATAAAACAAATACACAGTTACACACAAATACACAGATTACACACAAATACAAGTTATACAAACAAAAACAAGATATACAAAAAATACCAGATATAAAACAAATACACAGATATACAAACAATACCAGATATACAAACAAATACACAGATATACAAAAAATCATAGATAACAAACAAATACCAGATATACAACAAATACAAGATATAAAAAAACAAATAACGTATACACACAAATACATTTTTTTTTCCCAGGATTTAAATAAAAGAAGTGAAAAATTTTTGGCAAACCTTGAAGAGCAAAGCAACGGGTTTTGAAGGCTTGGGGCCCTTTGTTGCAGCTGCAACTGCACGTCCCAGTATTGGGCTTGCAACTTATCACCCAAGCTGTAATAGGTCCTTTTTTCAAGGGCCCTTGGCCCCCTGCACCCTCTTAGGCCTAGAGGATTTCTACGGTTCTTTGCAACCCATCTAACCTTGTTGCAATACAACTGCACAGCTGCCAGTTTTTTGGGGTTTGCAGGCTTGAAAAAACATGGATTTTCAACTGCCTATAGACCTCCTGGACCCTTTTTTTGGGCCTAAAAAAAGAAAAGTTTTTAACCCTTTTGCAATGATTGACTGATTAAATGTCAATGTTCATTCTGCAAGCCAAATGGCACCTTCAACAAACTCCCGGGGTGGTAAAGTGGTTGGCACACTGGGGTTTGGTTTCATCCTGTATTTTGGAGGCTTGAAACATGTCTAACAGCATTTTTTGTAGGCCAAAGATAAATCGCAGATTCAGTTAGATTCCGCATGGTCATTGCAAGGGGCCCCAGCTTAGGCCCATATAGTGATTTTTGTTTGTATTGGGGGTTAGAAGAAAATACACCACACCACAACACAAACCCTCAGCTAGGGAAAAGAGACTGGGCAGAACACAGAGGACAACATAGCAGGGCAGAGCAGGGCAGGGCAGAGCGGGCAGAGCGGGGGAGAGCAGGGCAAGAGGGCAGAGCAGGGGCAGAGCAACAACCCAACACACAGAACCCCCCCCAGTCCCTCACTTATCCCATGCAAACCACAATCCCACTTACAGCCCACCCCACACTACACTTAGAAATCCTCAGACAGGCCCGGTCCCCCACCTCACAGAACCCCCCGAAAAAGTTTGAGGGAAACTGAAAATTGGTCACAAGCACTGATGGAATAACGAAAAAGTGGAAAAAAATGGCACGAAAGGTCAAAACGCATCGTGAACATCAAGCTCTCACAGAAACCTGCTCACAAGGATGATAACAGTGCCATCTTTTCCCAAAAGGAATCGATTTGAGGGAAAAACAGCGGGAAAAGAGGGGGTGGGGAGTGGGACTGCTCATCAAAATCAGTCTGGAGGGCCCCAAGTTTGGGTAAATTTCATGATGTAAACCCCCACACAGAACACCGGAGGGTTTTTTTGATGAGGTAATAGAGGGGATGGTTGACACACTGGCCCGAAGGGGTCCTGCGAGCAGGGGAAAGCTGGATTTGGGTGACTTCCCAAACACAAGGAAATTGATGGGAGAACCTGGAGCCCCATGGGGGGCCCGAATGGGAGGGTAAAGATGAAGGGGTATTGGAAAACCCATAACCCACACAAGGAAACTGTCAGGAGGGGAGAGGGGTGAAATTAAAAAAACTGGACCCCTTTTTTCACCTTGGAGTGCAGATATTATGAATAAAATGTGAAATATCCCTCAGAGTAGTGACCATGTGGTTTTGGGGCTTTGAATACAGGGGGAATTTCGGGGGAGAGGGGAACAGGAAGGGAGGACGAAAAAAGCCCAAACTACAACAAAGGGACTAAAACCCCCATAAGAATTTCCCATGAGGGACGGGGGGGCAGAACTGTCACGGAAATCAGTAAAAAAGATGATGGAAATGTGGCAAAAAACATGCTGGAAGTTGAGGAGAGAGTTGTACCCAAGGGTTAAAAGGAAAATTTAAAGAAAAAAACCAGTATGACCCCTTGGGTTAAACCCAAAGGTGTAGAGAAGCCAAAACCAAGTTTGCTAGAGAATGGAAGAAAAAAAGAACAAAGAACCAAGGAGAATAAAGGGGAGCATGTAGAGCAAGAAATAAATATCCAAGGTAAGAAGGGAGACCCAACGCAATAGAAAATGACATAGCAGCGGGAAAACCAAATTGAGCCGAAGTTGTTGTACAGCCACATCAGGGGGAAAACAACAGTCAAGGATGGTAGTCAGGCAGAGGAAGAAAAGGGGGATCAAAGAAAAAAAATGGAAGTATGTGAGGACTCAATATGAGATTCAAAGAAGTGTTCACAGAGGAGACAGAAGGAACTCCGAAAGATGGAAGGTGGGGGGACACCACCAAGTGCTGGACACAATACTAAAACCCGGGAAAAAGTGAAGAGGCTTCTGGGAGCTAGATACCCCAAAGGTGTGGGGCCTGATAACATCTTTCCATGGGTCCTGAAGAGGGAGCAGAGGTGCTGTGTGTCCACTAAGAAAATTTAAACACACATCATGGGTCCTGAGGGGGAGCAGAGGCGTGTGGTACCCAAAACAATTTTTCCCAAAAATCTATCATGGGGCCTGAGAGAGGGGGCAGAGTGCTGTGTTACCCCTAACAAAAATCTTTAACAAATTTTATATGGGTCCCCGAGAGAGGGGGCAAGGTGCTGTGTGTACCACTAACAACAATCTTTAAAAAAATCTATCAGGGGGCCGAGAGAGGGGCAGAAGTTTGTGTTACCAAACAACAAATTTTAACACTCTACAGGGGGCCCGAGAGAGGGAGCAAGGTGCTGTTGTACCACTAACAAAAATCTTCAACCATTTCATGGGGGCCCGAGAGAGGGGAAGGGGCTGTGTGTACCACTAACAAAAATCTTAAAAACATCTACTGGGGCCTGAGAGAGGAGCAGAGGTGCTGTGTGTACCATAACAACAATCTTCAACAATCTATCATGGGTCCCCGAGGAGGGGCAGAAGTGCTGTGTGACCACTAACAACAATCTTTAACAATCTATCATGGGGCCTGAGAGAGGGGCAGAAAATGCTGTTGTACCACTAACAACAATCTTCAAACATCTTCAGGGTCCTGAAAGAGGGAGCAAAAGTGTTTGTTTCCATAACAACAAACTTTAACCAATCTTCTGGGGCCTGAGGAGGGGGAGCAGAAGTGCTGTGTGTCATAACAACAACTTCAAAAACATCTATCTGGGCCCCCCAGAGAGGGAGCGGAAGTGTGTGTTACCAAAAACAATCTTCAAACAAAATAAAATGGGTCCTGAGAGAGGGGGCAGAAGTGCTGTGGTACCCCTAACAACAATCTTCAAAACCTATTGAAACAACACTACCTAAGGGGTGGAAGACGCAAATGAGTTCCAAATTTTTTAAAAAAAGGGGAAGACAAGAAGCATTTAAACTTCAGCCCGTGTCATGACTGTATAGTACACACACACACACACCAAAACAACCCCACACACACACACAACACACACAAAACACACAAACACACAACACAACAAAAACACAACAACCACACAAAACACACAACACACACACAACACACACATACACACACACGGCCAAACTATAAAAGGGGGGGGCTACACAGGTATGAGAAATTCTGCAGGGGGTTCAGTGGGACAGAGAAAAAAGGGAGGAAAATCAGTAAAAAGATGATGGTATTGGCAACAAAGTGCAAGGAGGAGGGAAGTTTTGTTCCCAAGGAAACAGAAATAATAGGAAGACCAAAAGATCCTTGGTTTTCCCAAGGTGTAGGGAGGGAAAAAATAAGTGCAACAGAGAAAGGAAAAGGTACAGGAGGAAGGACCCAGGGGAAAAAAAGGAGATTAGTGAAGAGCCAGAAAACGAGTATGCACAGAAAGGAGGGGGGCCCAGCGACAGTTTGAAAACGAATAGCATCGAAAGTCAAATCTGACCCGAAAGCTGTATACCAAAATTAGGGGGAAGACAAAATCAAGGGCCAGGGGATAAGGCTGAGGAAAAAAGGGGAGAATCACAAAAAACGATCAAGGGTATGTGGGGCTCAACACGAGATTTTAAGGAAGTATTTACAGTAGAGACAGGAAGGGCTTGGGGGGACAGACCAGATGGGGGCACCAGCAAGGAATACACCAACAAATGTTGGACGCTAATACGATGAGGAGGGGTGAAGGAAACTGCTAAGGGGAAACGAAACCTCAAAGGCAAGGGACCGGACAACATCTCCCCCTGGTCCTTTGGAGGGGCAGATATGTTGTGGTGCCACTTACCACAATCTTCAACACGTCCCTGGAACTGGGCAACTACCCGAGGTATGGAAGACGGCAAATGTAGTTCCCCTTTTTAAAAAAGGGACAGAAAAGGGCACTAAAATAAGACCTGTTCATTGAGTGAAAGTAGCAAAAATTTTGGAGAAAATTTTCAGGAGGGGAGTGGTGGAGACCCGGGAAAGGAAAAAAAATTATAAATGCCAACCACACGGGTTTATGGAAGGCAATCCGTGTCAAAACCTTCTGGGTTTTTGATAAAATAACGAAGTAAGACCGGAAGGGGGGGTGGGTTTGATTGCTTTTTTCTTGGACTGCAGGG
This sequence comes from Cherax quadricarinatus, assembly GCF_026875155.1. Taxonomy (NCBI): domain Eukaryota; kingdom Metazoa; phylum Arthropoda; class Malacostraca; order Decapoda; family Parastacidae; genus Cherax; species Cherax quadricarinatus. Next base: position 16,773,401 of record NC_069496.1, read on the forward strand.
CCTTTGACACGTTCCTCACAAAAGATTAGTGCGAACTGAGATCAGGGGGATATAAAAGGAAACGCATGCAATGGATCAGAGAATACCTGACAGGGAGGCAAAAAACGAGTAGGTAGTAATGATTATCACAGTGGGCACCTGGACGAGCGGGGGTCCCCA
>NC_069496.1:16776112-16824271 GCF_026875155.1 Cherax quadricarinatus
TCCCACTTCCTGCACTCTTCAGCTATCCGCTCCTCCATTTTCTTACCAAGCTCTACTATCTTCCTTCCCCACTCTTCCTCCCTTTTTTGGAGCTCTAACTCCCAGTCTTTCCTCCCTGGTTCTTCTACCAGATCTCTGGTTTTCCGTCCTCTAAGGCCACCCATATTTTTTTTTTTTTTTTTTTTTTTTTTTTTTTTTTTTTTTTTTTTTTTTTTTTTTTTTTTTTTTTGTTACCGCAGACAGAAGGCTAGAGGAGGGGGGGTGTGGGGGGGAGAGAAAGGGTAGAGAGAGAGGAGAGAGAAAGGGTAGAAAGAGGGAGAGAGAGGAGAGAGAAAGGGTAGAAAGAGGGAGAGAGAGGAGAGAGTATAGGGGTGAGGGATAAGACCAAGGGGGAGAGAGAGAAATGTGAGGGGGGGGAGAAAGTGTAGAGAGAGGGAGAAAGAGAGGGAGAGGGAGAGGGAGAGAAAGAGAGAGGGAGAAAGGAGGGCGAGGGAAAAGGCTATGAGAGAGAGAAATGGAGAGATGGAGAGAGGAGCCTATAGAGAGAGAGGAGGGTGAGAGATTGGGTTATGGGAGTGAGGGAGAGAGGGAGAGAGAGAGGGAGAGAGAGAGGAAGAGAGAGAGGGAGTGTGTGTGTGTGTGTGTGTGTGTGTGTGTGTGTGTGTGTGTGTGTGTGTGTGTGTGTGTGTGAGTGCGTGTGTGTCTGTGTCTGTGTGTGTGTCTGTGTGTGTCTGTGTCTGTGTGTGTGTCTGTGTCTGTGTGTGTGTGTGTGTATGTGTGTGTGTGTGTGTGTGTGTGTGTGTGTGTGTGTGTGTGTGTGTATGCGTGCGTTTATGTAAGCAGTCCTTATTTCCCTCGTATGTACTACATATGTTTTGCATATGTACCCTATCTCTTGGTTCCCACTGTACTGTCTTGTGTGCCTAAAATTACGTAAATTCACATAAAGGTGTGAAATCCTGTATATGTGTGTGTGTGTGTGTGTGTGTGTGTGTGTATGTGTGTGTGTGTGTGTGTGTGTGTGTGTGTGTGTGTGTGTGTGTGTGTGTGTGTGTGTGTGTGTGTGTGTACTCACCTAGTTGTACTCACCTAGTTGAGGTTGCAGGGGTCGAGTCCAAGCCCCTGGCCCCGCCTCTTCACTAGTCGCTACTTGGTCACTCTCCCTGAACCATGAGCTTTATCATACCTCTGCTTAAAGCTATGTATGGATCCTGCCTCCACTACATCGCTTCCCAAACTATTCCACTTCCTGACTACTCTGTGACTGAAGAAATACTTCCTAACATCCCTGTGATTCATCTGTGTCTTCAGCTTCCAACTGTGTCCCCGTGTTGCTGTGTCCAGTCTCTGGAACATCCTGTCTTTGTCCACCTTGTCAATTCCTCTCAGTATTTTGTAAGTCGTTATCATGTCCCCCCTATCTCTCCTGTCCTCCAGTGTCGTCAGGTTGATTTCCCTTAACCTCTCCTCGTAGGACATACCTCTTAGCTCTGGGACTAGTCTTGTTGCAAACCTTTGCACTTTCTCTAGTTTCTTTACGTGCTTGGCTAGGTGTGGGTTCCAACATGGTGCCGCATACTCCAATATGGGCCTAACGTACACGGTGTACAGGGTCCTGAACGATTCCTTATTAAGATGTCGGAATGCTGTTCTGAGGTTTGCTAGGCGCCCATATGCTGCGGCAGTTATTTGGTTGATGTGCGCTTCAGGAGATGTGCCTGGTGTTATACTCACCCCAAGATCTTTTTCCTTGAGTGATGTTTGTAGTCTCTGGCCCCCTAGACTGTACTCCGTCTGCGGTCTTCTTTGCCCTTCCCCAATCCTCATGACTTTGCACTTGGTGGGGTTGAACTCCAGGAGCCAGTTGTTGGACCAGGTCTGCAGCCTGTCCAGATCCCTCTTTAGTTCCGCCTGGTCCTCGTCCGATTGAATTCTTCTCATCAACTTCACATCATCTGCAAACAGTGACACTTTGGAGTCGATTCCTTCCGTCATGTTGCTCACAAATACCAGAAACAGCACCGGTCCTAGGACTGACCCCTGTGGGACCCCACTCGTCACAGGCGCCCACTCTGACACCTCTCCACGTACCATGACTCGCTGCTGTCTTCCTGATAGGTATTCCCTGATCCATTGTAGTGCCTTCCCTGTTATCTCTGCTTGGTTTTCCAACTTCCGCACTAATCTCTTGTGTGGAACTGTCAAACGCCTTACAGTCCAAGAAAATGCAATCCACCCACCCTTCTCTCTCTTGTCTTACTGCTGTCACCCTGTCATAGAACTCCAGCAGGTTTGTGACACAGGGTTTCCCGTCCCTGAAACCGTGTTGGCTGTTGGTGATAAGCTCATTTCTTTCTAGGTGTTCCACCACTCTTCTCCTGATAATCTTCTCCATGACTTTGCATACTATACATGTCAGTGACATTGGTCTATAGTTTAGTGCTTCATGTCTGTCTCCTTTTTTAAAAATTTGGACTACATTTGCTATCTTCCATGCCTCAGGTAGTCGTCCTGTTTCGATAGATATGTTGAAGAGAGTTGTTAGTGGTACACACAGCACCTCTGCTCCCTCTCTCAGGACCCATGATAGATGTTATCTGGCCCCATCGCCTTTGAGGTATCTAGCTCGCTTAGCAGCCGCTTCACTTTTTCCTTGGTTGTATGTATTGTGTCCAGCACTTGGTGGTGTACCCCACCTCTCTGCCTTTCTGGAGTTCCTTCTGTCTCCTCTGTGAACACTTCTTTGAATCTCATGTTGAGCTCCTCACATACTTCGCGGTTGTGTGTGTGTGTGTGTGTGTGTAAATACAGGGAGAGTTGGGTTATAGGTGTGGGTCTTTCGTGTTGCAATCGACATCAGGAGCTTGCAATGTTGCGAGAGATGCTGGAAACCTGGGCATTGCAAAGAACCTGTTGAAGTATCGGTTAGAAATGCGAGAAGCCTAGAGCTATGACTCATCTCTCCCCCTTTGGTCTTATTTAGGTTCAATATTTGTGTTCAGAATATCTTATTTGGGCTCAGTATGTCTTATTGTGGTTCCATATGTCTTCTTTAAGGTTCAAATGTCTCTTCTTCTAAGCCCTTCTTGTACAACTGGTTGGGTTCTCAACTGTCTTATATGGGATTTCAACTGGTTTCTGTATTCAGAATTGTTTTCAAGGTTCAATATGTGTTTTTATTGTTTAGTATGCTTTCTTAGGGTTCAAATGTTCCTTCTTTTAAGCCCTTGCCGTTCTTGCAGAAGTGGTTGGGTTCTCCTGCCCAGCGTACGTGGACTCCAAGGACCCGGCGGCCAAGTTCCTGCCCTACCCGAGGTATCCTTCGGGAGACTGTGGTCGTTATGTTGTTTGTGTGGACGGTAAGCCGAGGCTCGTAGGCTGTGGGGACTACACGGTCTTTAGCGATGAGTCTTTGACCTGTGAGGACCCGGAGTATGTTCCCAAGTGGTAAGTTGGGGTCTGGGTGGTCTTGGGGTCCTCCTGGTGGTGGTTGTATGGTCTTCAGGAGAGTCTGGGAAGTGGTAAGTGACTTTTGAGTGGACTTTAGGGTCTTTAGCGAGGAGTGTTTGACCTGTGAGGACCCGGAGTACGTTCTCAAGTGGTAAGTTGGGGTCTGGGTGGTCTTGGGGTCCTCCTGGTGGTGGTTGTATGGTCTTCAGGAGAGTCTGGGAAGTGGTAAGTGACTTTTGAGTGGACTTTAGGGTCTTTAGCGAGGAGTGTTTGACCTGTGAGGACCCGGAGTACGTTCTTAAGTGGTAAGTTGGGGTCTGGGTGGTCTTGGGGTCGTCCTGGTGGTGGTTGTATGGTCTTCAGGAGAGTCTGGGAAGTGGTAAGTGACTTTTGAGTGGACTTTAGGGTCTTTAGCGAGGAGTGTTTGACCTGTGAGGACCCGGAGTACGTTCTCAAGTGGTAAGTTGGGGTCTGGGTGGTCTTGGGGTCCTCCTGGTGGTGGTTGTATGGTCTTCAGGAGCGTCTGGGAAGTGATAAGCGACTTTGTGTGGACTTTGAGGTCTACAGCGATGAGTCTTTGACATGTGAGGACCCGGAGTACGTTCCCAGGTGGTAAGTTGGGGTCTTGGTGGTTTTAGAGTCCTCCTGGCTGTGGTTGTATGGTCTTTAGGAGCGTCTGGGAAGTGGTAAGTGACTTTGTGGGGACTTAAAGATCTTTTGTGAGGAGTGTTTGACCTGTGAGGACCCCGGAGGATGTTCCCAAGTGGCAAGTTGGGGTCTTGAGACTCGTGGGGTCTTTGTGATAGGGACTGTACTGTCTCCAGGAGAGTGGTAAGGTGAGGTCCTAGGGCTATTAAGGACTTAGAGACCAGAGACTTACTGGACGTTGATAAATTAGACTTCTGTGTATATTGGGGCAACATTTGGCCCATACAGAGGCCTTCATCAGTTCAATACAGAGAAGAACCTAGTACAGAAAAGGCCTACTAGTCATGATAGGCCTAATAATTTCTAATACTCACTGTTCCTCACATATATATAGGGTATCTCAGATAGACTCAGTCTCAAAGCAATATATAATCAAATTGGATTCCTTATTTTAAAATACCCTGTATATGCTGGCTCCCTTACCTTCTTGTCATAGTGTGGCTTGTTAATGGTACTAATAAGTTACTCAAGTCTATAATGTCCACAAAAATTTAATTGGCTAGTGCAGTGTTTTTATTGATATATATATATATATATTATATATAAAATATATATAAATATATATATATATAAAATATATATATATATATATATATATAATATATTATTTCCCCTGTCTATTAATTCTATTTATCTATTTTTCAGCTCCAAGTACTTCAAGAAATAGATATATAGATAGACAGAGGCCTAGGAACTTCTGTAGGCCTATGATAATCCAAGACTAGAAATTTGACTCAAAAAATGAGATTTGGACACTATAATTTGGACCGAAGTCGAAAAAAGTAAAAAATTAAATCCCTGGACATAAGTCATGGAACAACCCGGACATTACTCATGGAACAACCCGGACATAAGTCATGGAACAACCCGGTCATAAGTCATGGAACAACCCGGTCATAAGTCATAGAACAACCCGGACATTAGTCATGGAACAACCCGGACATTAGTCAAGGAACAACCCGGTCATAAGTCATGGAACAACCTGGTCATAAGTCATGGAACAACCCGGTCATAAGTCATGGAACAACCCGGACATTAGTCATGGAACAACCCGGACATAAGTCATGGAACAACCCGGATACAAGTCATGGAACAACCCGGACATAAGTCATGGAACAACCCGGACATAAGTCATGGAACAACCCGGACATAAGTCATGGAACAATTTCTTTCTGCTGCTCTGAACTCAAAAAAAAACGTATATATATATATATTTTTTTACTAATTCCTAAAAGATTTTTTGCAATTATTATAATAATGTCTAAAGGCATTGAAAAAATAATTAAATTTAATGGAAATTAATTAAGAATTAAAATTTTGTGATTTTTTTTGCATTTCGAGTCAAAATTTTTATGCCATTTCGTCTATTATAAAAAAATGAATTCTGGATAACTTATATATATGTATAATAATTGTACTTATGTATAACTGTCCGTGATTTATCTTACTTATCAAATTCTCGTAAATAAAATTCGATGGAATTTAATTTTTTTTGCTTTAGTTTCCCCTATTTATTTACATTGGTGTTGTGTTGAGAAAGTTAAGGGAGTCTTCTCTAAATGTGACAGTAAGGATTCTTGAGGTTGATACGGGGCTCCTGATACTAGGAACTGGAGCTAACTTCGTCTTTGGTTGTCTTATAATTTCCCAGGTGCTGTATGGCCCCTGTGGGTTTGGTGCTTCTCCCATAAGTAGGGTAATGATAGTTGAGTTGCAGCATTATTTGGAGAGTTAGGTCGGGAAAATTGTGGTGAGTTAATGGGGTTTAAAGTCTATCTACTACACTAGGATCAGTAAGACACACATACACACATACACATTACATACACACACACACACACCGGACATCATAGCTCTCACAGAAACCAAGCTCACAGGTATGATAACAGATGCCATCTTTCCAACGGGATATCAGATCCTGAGGAAAGACAGAGGGAACAGGGGGGTTGGAGGAGTGGCACTGCTGGTCAAAAACCGACGGAATTTTGATGAGCTGGAGAAAGGAGACAATGAAGAAGCAAGAGATTACATAGTACGAACGCTTCAGTCTGGAGATCCCAACGTGGTAATTGCAGTGATGTATAACCCACCACAGAACAGCAGGAGGCCAAGGCAAGAGTATGATGAGAGTAATAGTGATGATTGACACACTGGCTGAAGTGGCCAGAAGTGCTCATGCCTGCAGGACAAAGCTACTGATCATGGGTGACTTTAACCACAAGGAAATCGATTGGGAAAACTTGGAGCCACGAGCCACATGGGGGCCAAGACACATTGAGGGCTAAGATGATGGAGGTGGTACTAGAAAACTTCATGTACCAACACGTAAGGGACACTACCAGAGAGAGAAGAGGGTGAACCACCGAGACTGGACCTGGTATTCACCTTGAGTAGTGTAGATTTTGAGGACATCACATATGAAAGACCCTGTGGGGCCGGCGATCATGTGGTTTTAAGCTTCGAATACACAGTACAGTTACAAGTGGAGGGGGAAGCAGGAAGAGCCAGGCGAGTGAATCCAAACTACAAGAAAGGGGACCACGTGGAAGTGAGGAACTTCCTGAAAGGGGTCCAGTGGGACAGAGAACTGGCAGGGAAGTCAGTAAATGAGATGATGGAATATGCAACAACAATATGCAAGGAAACTGAGGAGAGGTTTGTATCTAAGGGTAACAGGAATAATGAAAAAGCCAATGAGCCCATGGTTCACTCAAAGGAGCGAGGAGGCCAAAACCAAGTGTGCTAGGAAATGGAAGAAATATAGAAGGCAAAGGACCCAGGAGAATAAGGAGAGCAGTCGTAGAGCCAGAAATGAATGTGCACAGGTAAGAAGGGCCCAATGACAAAATGAAAACGACATAGCAGCGAAAGCCAAATCTGACCCAAAGCTGTTATACAGCCACATCAGGAGGAAAACAACAGTCAAGGACCAGGTAATCAGGCTAAGGAAGGAAGGAGGAGAGACAACAAGAAACGTCCGTGAAGTATGTGAGGAAATCAACATGAGATTCAAAGAAGTGTTCACAGAGGAGACAGAAGGGGCTCCAGAAAGACGGAGAGGTGGGGTACACCACCAAGGGCTGGACACAATACATACAACCGAGAAAAGTGAAGAGGCTGCTAAGTGTTCTAGATACCTCAAAGGCGATGGGGCCAAATAACATCTCTCCATGGACCCTGAAAGAGGGAGCAGAGGCACTTTGTGTACCACTGACAACTATCTTCAACACATCTATCGAAACAGGGAGATTACCTGAGGTATGGAAGACAGCAAATGTAGTCCCAGTTTTTTTAAAAAAGGGGACAGACAAGAAGCAGTGTCACTGACATGTACAGTATGCAAAGTCATAGAGAAGAGTGGTGGAACACCTGAGGGAGAGAGAGGGGTGGGTAGATTGCATTTTCTTGGAATGTAAGGTGTTTGACACAGTTCCACACAAGAGATTAGTGTAAAACCTGAAGGACCAGGCAGGGATAACAGGGAAGGCACTACAATGGAGCAAGGAATACTTGTCAGGAAGACAGCAGCGAGTCATGGTACGTGGCGAGGTGCCAGAGTGGGCAACTGTGACGAGTGAGGTCCCACAGGGATCAGTCCTAGGACCAGTGCTGTTTCTGTTATTTGTGAACACCATGACAGAAGGAACAGACTCCGAAGTGTCCCTGTTTGCAGATGATGTGATGTGGATGAGAAGAATTCATTCGGTCGAGGACCAGGCGGAACTACAGAGGGATCTGGACAGGCTGCAGGCCTGGTCCAGAAACTGGCTCCTGGAGTTCAACCCCACCAAGGGTAAAGTCATGAAGACTGGGGAAGGGTAAAGAAGACTGTAGACTGAGTACGCTCTAGGGGGGCAGAGACTACAAAACTCATTCAAGGAAAAAGATCTTGGAGTGAGTATAGCACCGAGCACATCTCCTGAGGCACACATCAACCAAATAACTGCCGCAGCATATGGGCGCCTAGCTAACCTAAGAACAGCATTCCGACATCTTAATAAGGAATCGTTCAGGACCCTGTACACCGTGTACGTTAGGCCCATATTGGAGTATGCGGCACCAGTTTGGAACCCACACCTAGCCAAGCACGTAAAGAAACTAGAGAAAGTGCAAAGGTTTGAACAAGACTAGTCCCAGAGCTAAAAGGTATGTCCTACGAGGAGAGGTTAAGGGAAATCTACAAGGCGACACTGGAGGACAGGAGAGATAAGGGGGACGTGATAACGACATATAAAATACTGAGAGGAATTGACAAGGTGGACAAAGACAGGATGTTCCAGAGATGGGACACAGCAAGAAGGTGACACGGCAACAATGTGACACAGCAACAAGGTGACACAGCAACAAGGGGACACAACAAGGGGACACAGCAACAAGGGGACACAGCAACAAGGTGACACAGCAACAAGGTGACGCAGCAACAAGGTGACACAGCAACAAAGGAACACAGCAACAAGGTGACACAGCAACAAGGGGACACAACAACAAGAGGACACAGCAACAAGGTGATACAGCAACAAGGGGAGACAGCAACAAGGGGAGACAGCAACAAGAGGACACAGCGACAAGGGGACACAGCAACTAGGGGACACAGCAACAAGAGGACACAGCAACAAGGGGACAACAACAAGGGGACACAGTAACAAGGGGATACAGCAGCAAGGGGACACAGCAACAAGGGGACACAGCAACAAGGTGTCACAGCAACAAGGGGACACAGCAACAAGGTGTCACAGCAACAAGGTGTCACAGCAACAATGGGACACAGCAACAAGGGGACACAGCAACAAGGGGACACAGCAACAAGGGGACACAGCAACAAGGGGACACAGCAACAAGGTGTCACAGCAGCAAGGGGACACAGCAACAAGGTGTCACAGCAGCAAGGGGACACAGCAACAAGGTGTCACAGCAACAAGGGGACTGTGAAGGCTTACTCAGCCCTGTAACAACTTCAGACAGTATTACTCAGGCTGGCTCCTCCTCAGGAAAATTAATGAATAGAAAAAGAAATAATAATTCACAAAGATAAACACTATTTATTAAATCAAACATAAAACAACAAAACATGAAAGGTATATCCTATTTGAAAGAAAAATGAAAAATGAAATGAATAAAATAACATTTGAACTCAACACTAACATCTACAATGGTGTCTGGTGTTGGTGACACTGTTGTTGAAACCGTAGCCGTTGCTGATGATAAGGGGGGGGAAGGTCGCAGGTGTTGGTGACCATCCACTGGCTAGTTCTTCACAGAGAATCGCCGTGATTATTATCCCGATGACAGGAAAGCAGGTTCTTTACCGCTGCAATGCTGTGGAGTTACGTCCTGCACTTTCATACAGGTGCACAGGTAGTTCAATACAAAATGGAGAAGTCTCTGGACGTTAGTCCTTCTCCTGTTCTACTCGTTGATTGCCAGGTGACCCTCTCTGACATCCAAGCTGGAAAGATAGACAGGTTACCCACTGCTTAAATAATCACTCTTCATGGTAGTGTACAATATTCAAAAGACGTGGTGATTATTACAACTGTCAACATAGAGCAAGACTGAAAGGACTATGTTTATTATTGGTCAAAAGTGAAGCTTTTAACCAATAAATCCACTAGAATACAAGGCAGGCATGTACTTACAGTAGAGTTGGGAGCTGTGAGTCTAGTGATTTACTGTTTAACCAGAGCCCCGCACGTCACCTTTCGGGGGGGGGGGGAAGAGGGAGGGGAAGGGATAGCGGGAGCTAGACTGACCCTACCTTAACAAGCAGCCGGCAGTCAAACTATCACTTTCAGGGAGGGGGAGAAAAGGCGGGAAAAACGGGAGTGTGACTTACCCTACCTTAACTAGTAGCCGGTAGTGAAACTACTGTTAATATATATATTCCCTCTACACCTATCTATTGAACTTTTCCCTCACAGGGACACAGCAACAAGGGGACACAGCAACAAGGGGACACAGCAACAAGGGGACACAGCAACAAGGGGACACAGCAACAAGGGGACACAGCAACAAGGTGTCACAGCAACAAGGTGTCACAGCAACAAGGTGTCACAGCAACAAGGTGTCACAGCAACAAGGGGACACAGCAACAAGGTGTCACAGCAACAAGGTGTCACAGCAACAAGGTGTCACAGCAACAAGGGGACACAGCAACAAGGTGTCACAGCAACAAGGGGACACAGCAACAAGGTGTCACAGCAACAAGGGGACACAGCAACAAGGTGTCACAGCAACAAGGTGTCACAGCAACAAAGTGTCACAGCAACAAGGTGTCACAGCAACAAGGGGACACAGCAACAAGGTGTCACAGCAACAAGGGGACACAGCAACAAGGGGACACAGCAACAAGGTGTCACAGCAACAAGGTGTCACAGCAACAAGGTGTCACAGCAACAAGGTGTCACAGCAACAAGGGGACACAGCAACAAGGTGTCAACAGCAACAAGGGGACACAGCAACAAGGGGACACGCAACAAGGTGTCACAGCAACAAGGGACACAGCAACAAGGTGTCACAGCAACAAGGGGGCACAGCAACAAGGTGTCACAGCAACAAGGTGTCACAGCAACAAAGTGTCCACAGCAACAAGGTGTCACAGCAACAAGGGGACACAGCAACAAGGGACACAGCAACAAGGGGACACAGCAACAAGGTGTCACAGCAACAAGGGGACACAGCAACAAGGTGTCACAGCAACAAGGGGACACAGCAACAAGGTGACACAGCAACAAGGGGACACAGCAACAAGGGGACACAGCAACAATGGGACACAGCAACAAGGTGTCACAGCAACAAGGGACACAGCAACAAGGTGTCACAGCAACAAGGGGACACAGCAACAAGATGTCACAGCAACAAGGGACACAGCAACAAGGGGACACAGCAACAAGGTGTCACAGCAACAAGGTGTCACAGCAACAAGGGGACACAGCAACAAGGTGTCACAGCAACAAGGGGACACAGCAACAAGGTGTCACAGCAACAAGGGAACACAGCAACAAGGGGACACAGCAACAAGGTGTCACAGCAACAAGGTGTCACAGCAACAAGGGGACACAGCAACAAGGTGTCACAGCAACAAGGGGACACAGCAACAAGGTGTCACAGCAACAAGGGGACACAGCAACAAGATGTCACAGCAACAAGGGGACACAGCAACAAGGGGACACAGCAACAAGGTGTCACAGCAACAAGGTGTCACAGCAACAAGGGGACACAGCAACAAGGTGTCACAGTAACAAGGTGTCACAGCAACAAGGGACACAGCAACAAGGTGTCACAGCAACAAGGTGTCACAGCAACAAGGGACACAGCAACAAGGTGTCACAGCAACAAGGTGTCACAGCAACAAGGTGACACAGCAACAAGGTGTCACAGCAACAAGGTGTCACAGCAACAAGGGGACACAGCAACAAGGGGACACAGCAACAAGGTGTCACAGCAACAAGGTGACACAGCAACAAGGTGTCACAGCGACAAGGGGACACAGCAACAAGTGTCACAGCAACAAGGTGTCACAGCAACAAGGGGACACAGCAACAAGGTGTCACCCGCAACAAGGGGACACAGCAACAAGGGGACACAGCAACAAGGTGTCACAGCAACAAGTGGACACAGCAACAAGGTGTCACAGCAACAAGTGGACACAGCAACAAGGGGACACAGCAACAAGGTGTCACAGCAACAAGGTGTCCAAGCAACAAGGGGACACAGCAACAAGGTGACACAGCAACAAGGGGACACAGCAACAAGGGGACACAGCAACAAGGGGACACAGCAACAAGGTGTCACAGCAACAAGGGGACACAGCAACAAGGTGTCACAGCAACAAGGGGACACAGCAAGAAGATGTCACAGCAACAAGGGGACACAGCAACAAGGGGACACAGCAACAAGGTGTCCACAGCAACAAGGTGTCCACAGCAACAAGGGGACACAGCAACAAGGTGTCACAGCAACAAGGGGACACAGCAACAAGGTTTTCACAGCAACAAGGGGACACAGCAACAAGGTGTCACAGCAACAAGGGGACACAGCAACAAGATGTCACAGCAACAAGGGGACACAGCAACAAGGGGACACAGCAACAAGGTGTCACAGCAACAAGGTGTCACAGCAACAAGGGGACACAGCAACAAGGTGTCACAGTAACAAGGTGTCACAGCAACAAGGGGACACAGCAACAAGGTGTCACAGCAACAAGGTGTCACAGCAACAAGGGGACACAGCAACAAGGTGTCACAGCAACAAGGTGTCACAGCAACAAGGTGACACAGCAACAAGGTGTCACAGCAACAAGGTGTCACAGCAACAAGGGGACACAGCAACAAGGGGACACAGCAACAAGGTGTCACAGCAACAAGGTGACACAGCAACAAGGTGTCACAGCGACAAGGGGACACAGCAACAAGGTGTCACAGCAACAAGGTGTCACAGCAACAAACGGACACAGCAACAAGGTGTCACAGCAACAAGGGGACACAGCAACAAGGGGACACAGCAACAAGGTGTCACAGCAACAAGGGGACACAGCAACAAGGTGTCACAGCAACAAGTGGACACAGCAACAAGGGGACACAGCAACAAGGTGTCACAGCAACAAGGTGTCACAGCAACAAGGGGACACAGCAACAAGGTGACACAGCAACAAGGGGACACAGCAACAAGGGGACACAGCAACAAGGGGACACAGCAACAAGGTGTCACAGCAAAAGGGACACAGCAACAAGGTGTCACAGCAACAAGGGGACACAGCAAGAAGATGTCACAGCAACAAGGGGACACAGCAACAAGGGGACACAGCAACAAGGTGTCACAGCAACAAGGTGTCACAGCAACAAGGGGACACAGCAACAAGGTGTCACAGCAACAAGGGGACACAGCAACAAGGTGTCACAGCAACAAGGGGACACAGCAACAAGGGGACACAGCAACAAGGTGTCACAGCAACAAGGTGTCACAGCAACAAGGGGACACAGCAACAAGGTGTCACAGCAACAAGGGGACACAGCAACAAGGTGTCACAGCAACAAGGGGACACAGCAACAAGATGTCACAGCAACAAGGGGACACAGCAACAAGGGGACACAGCAACAAGGTGTCACAGCAACAGGTGTCACAGCAACAAGGGACACAGCAACAAGGTGTCACAGTAACAAGGTGTCCACAGCAACAAGGGGACACAGCAACAAGGTGTCACAGCAACAAGGTGTCACAGCAACAAGGGACACAGCAACAAGGTGTCACAGCAACAAGGTGTCACAGCAACAAGGTGACACAGCAACAAGGTGTCACAGCAACAAGGTTGTCACAGCAACAAGGGGACACAGCAACAAGGGGACACAGCAACAAGGTGTCACAGCAACAAGGTGACACAGCAACAAGGTGTCACAGCGACAAGGGGACACAGCAACAAGGTGTCACAGCAACAAGGTGTCACAGCAACAAGGTTCACAGCAACAAGGGACACAGCAACAAGGTGTCACAGCAACAAGGTGTCACAGCAACAAGGGGACACAGCAACAAGGTGACACAGCAACAAGGGGACACAGCAACAAGGGGACACAGCAACAAGGGGACACAGCAACAAGGTGTCACAGCAACAAGGGGACACAGCAACAAGGTGTCACAGCAACAAGGGACACAGCAACAAGATGTCACAGCAACAAGGGACACAGCAACAAGGGGACACAGCAACAAGGTGTCACAGCAACAAGGTGTCACAGCAACAAGGGGACACAGCAACAAGGTGTCACAGCAACAAGGGGACACAGCAACAAGGTGTCACAGCAACAAGGGGACACAGCAACAAGGGGACACAGCAACAAGGTGTCACAGCAACAAGGTGTCACAGCAACAAGGGGACACAGCAACAAGGTGTCACAGCAACAAGGGGACACAGCAACAAGGTGTCACAGCAACAAGGGGACACGCAACAAGATGTCACAGCAACAAGGGGACACAGCAACAAGGGACACAGCAACAAGGTGTCACAGCAACAAGGTGTCACAGCAACAAGGGGACACAGCAACAAGGTGTCACAGTAACAAGGTGTCACAGCAACAAGGGGACACAGCAACAAGGTGTCACAGCAACAAGGTGTCACAGCAACAAGGGGACACAGCAACAAGGTGTCACAGCAACAAGGTGTCACAGCAACAAGGTGACACAGCAACAAGGTGTCACAGCAACAAGGTGTCACAGCAACAAGGGGACACAGCAACAAGGGGACACAGCAACAAGGTGTCACAGCAACAAGGTGACACAGCAACAAGGTGTCACAGCGACAAGGGGACACAGCAACAAGGTGTCACAGCAACAAGGTGTCACAGCAACAAGGGGACACAGCAACAAGGTGTCACAGCAACAAGGGGACACAGCAACAAGGGGACACAGCAACAAGGTGTCACATCAACAAGGTGACACAGCAACAAGGTGTCACAGCAACAAGGGGACACAGCAACAAGGTGTCACAGCAACAAGGTGTCACACAACAGGGGACACAGCAACAAGGGGACACAGCAACAAGGTGTCACAGCAACAAGGTGACACAGCAACAAGGTGTCACAGCAACAAGGGGACACAGCAACAAAGTGTCACAGCAACAAGGTGTCACAGCAACAAGGGGACACAGCAACAAGGTGACACAGCAACAAGGTGTTACAGCAACAAGGGGACACAGCAACAAGGGGACACAGCAACAAGGGGACACAGCAACAAGGTGTCACAGCAACAAGGGGACACAGCAACAAGGTGTCACAGCAACAAGTGGACACAGCAACAAGGGGACACAGCAACAAGGTGTCACAGCAACAAGGTGTCACAGCAACAAGGGGACACAGCAACAAGGTGACACAGCAACAAGGGGACACAGCAACAAGGGGACACAGCAACAAGGGGACACAGCAACAAGGTGTCACAGCAACAAGGTGTCACAGCAACAAGGGGTCACAGCAACAAGGGGACACAACAACAAGGTGTCACAGCAACAAGGTGTCACAGCAACTAGGTGTCACAGCAACAAGGTGTCACAGAAACAAGGTGTCACAGCAACAAGGGGACACGGCAACAAGGTGTCACAGCAACAAGTGGACACAGCAACAAGGTGTCACAGCAACAAGGTGTCACAGCAACAAGGCGTCACAGCAACAAGGTGTCACAGCAACAAGGGGACACAGCAACAAGGTGACACAGCAACAAGGGGACACAGCAACAAGGGGACACAGCAACAAGGGGACACAGCAACAAGGTGTCACAGCAACAAGGTGTCACAGCAACAAGGGGTCACAGCAACAAGGGGACACAACAACAAGGTGTCACAGCAACAAGGTGTCACAGCAACTAGGTGTCACAGCAACAAGGTGTCACAGCAACAAGGTGTCACAGCAACAAGGGGACACAGCAACAAGGGGGCACAGCAACAAGGGGACACAGCAACAAGGGGACACAGCAACAAGGTGTCACAGCAACAAGGGGACACAGCAACAAGGTGTCACAGCAACAAGGTGTCACAGCAACAAGGTGTCACAGCAACAAGGGGACACAGCAACAAGGGGACACAGCAACGAGGTGTCACAGCAACAAGGTGTCACAGCAACAAGGTGTCACAGCAACAAAGGGACACAGCAACAAGGTGACACAGCAGCAAGGGGACACAGCAACAAGGGGACACAGGAACAAGGGGACACAGCAACGAGGTGTCACAGCAACAAGGGGACATAGCAACAAGGGAACACAGCAACAAGGTGTCACAGCAACAAGGTGTCACAGCAACAAGGGGACACAGCAACAAGGTGTCACAGCAACAAGGTGTCACAGCAACAAGGTGTCACAGCAACAAGGGGACACAGCAACAAGGTGACACAGCAACAAGGGGACACAGCAACAAGGTGACACAGCAACAAGGGG
The DNA here is from genome assembly GCF_026875155.1 of Cherax quadricarinatus. Lineage (NCBI taxonomy): Eukaryota > Metazoa > Arthropoda > Malacostraca > Decapoda > Parastacidae > Cherax > Cherax quadricarinatus. The sequence goes on from NC_069496.1 coordinate 16,792,178, forward strand.
ACACAGCAACAAGGGGACACAGCAACAAGGTGTCACAGCAACAAGAGGACACAGCAACAAGGTGTCACAGCAACAAGGTGTCACAGCAACAAGGGGACACAGCAACAAGGGGACACAGCAACAAGGGGACACAGCAACGAGGTGTCACAGCAACAAGGTGTCACAGTAACAAGGGGACACAGCAACAAGGGGACACAGTAACAAGGGGACACAGCAACGAGGTGTCACAGCAACGAGGGGTGACAGCAACAAGGGAACACAGGAACAAGGTGTCACAGCAACAAGGGGACATAACTGGAAATTGAAGGCTCAAATGAGTCACAGGGATGTTAGGAAGTATTTCTTCAGCCACAGAGTTGTCAGCAAGTGGAGCAGTCTGGAGAGTGATGTAGTGGAGGCAGGAGCCATAACACAGCTTTAAGAAGAGGTATGATAAATCTCATGGAGAAGGGAGAGAGATGACCCAGTAGCAACCAGAGAAGAGGCGGGGCCAGGAGCTGTGACTCGACCCCTGCAACCCCAACTACGTGAGTACACACGCACACAAAGGCTAGAGACCTTCTCTTTATGCAAAGGTGAACTTTCTCGCAAGTGACTGAATGGGCGAGCACCCTTGCTCTCTCTCTCTCTCTCTCTCTCTCTCTCTCTCTCTCTCTCTCTCTCTCTCTCTCTCTCTCTCTCTCTCTCACAAGGATAGTAATAGTTCCCTGAATAGTCAGACTCAGTGTGGACTAACATTACTCTCCTGAGTTACTATGTACTCTCTTGTACTATTCTTCCTCCCCTATTTATCAACATTTCACAATATTGAGCAATTATACACACAGCTCACGTCCATACACACTGTGCTGTAGTAATATACACGCAAATACATTCTTGTATTTGTGTGTATTTGCGTATACAACGTTGCGTAAAGAGGCGTAACGGGAAAATTTTGTAACGTAATGAATTGCGTACAGGAGTCAGTATATATACATCTCTTAGTGTATATATACACTGAGATATACATCTCTCATTGTATATACACTGAGATATACACCTCTCAGTGTATATACACTGAGATATACACCTTTCAGTGTATATACACTGAGATATACACCTCTCAGTGTATATACACTGAGATATACACCTCTCAGTGTATATACACTGAGATATACACCTCTCAGTGTATATACACTGAGATGTACACCTCTCAGTGTATATACACTGAGATATACACCTCTCAGTGTATATACACTGAGATATACACCTCTCAGTGTATATACACTGAGATATACACCTCTCAGTGTATATACACTGAGATATACACCTCTCAGTGTATATACACTGAGATATACACTCTCAGTGTGAAAAGTGACAGCTGCTTCATACATTTTCACTTCTGAATGTCCATTCTCCTTTTTTTTTTTTTTTTTTCCCCCCCCCCCCGGGGGAAAGAAAAAACCCAAAAAAAAAAAACCCTAAAATTTTGGGGAAAAAAAAAAAAAACCCCCCCCCCAAAAAAAGAAAAAAAAAACCCCCTCCGGGGGGAATAAAAACCCAATCCTTTTTTTTTAAAAAAAAAAAATTTTTAAAAAAGGGGTTTGGGGAAAATTTTTTGGGGGGGGGAAAAAGGGGAAAAGGGGGAAAAAAAAAATTAAAAAAACCCCAAAAAAAAAAAAAAAGGTTTTAAACCAAAAAAAAAAAAAAAAAGGGGGAAAATCCCCAAAAAAAACCAAAAAAAAAAAAAAAAAAGGGGGGAAAAAAAAAAATTTAAGGGGGGGGAAAATTTTTTTAAAAAAGGGGGGGAAAAATTTAAGGGGGGAAAAAAATTGGGGGAAAAAAAGGGAAAAAAAAAGGAATTACAAAAAAATTTAATTAAAAAAAAAAATTTGGGGGAAAATTTTTAAAACCCCAAAAAAAAAAGGGGGGGCCCCTTTTAAAGGTTAAAAAAAAACGGGGGGGAAAAAAAACCTTTTTTTTTTGGGGGGGGTTTTGGGGGGGAACAAAAAACCCCCCCGGGGGGGGGAAAAAATAAAATTTAAAAAAAAAAAAGGGGGGGGGGGGGAAAAAGGGGGGCCCCCCCCAAAAGGGGTTTCGGGGGGGTTTTTAAAAAGGGGCCAAAAAGGGGGGGAAAAAAAAAGGGGGGGGGGGAAAAGGAAAAAGGGGGGGAAAATTAAAAAAAAAATTTTTTTTTTAAAAAAATTTTAAAAAAAGGGGGGGGTTTTAAAAAAAAAAAAAAAAAAAAAATTTTTTAAAACCCGGGGGGGGAAAAAAAAAAAAAAAAATTTTTTTTTAAAAAGGGGGGTTTTTAAAAAAAAAAAGGGGAAGAAAAAAAAAAAAAAAAAAAAAAGGGGGGGGGGGGGGGTTAAAAAAAAAAAAAAAAAAAGGGGGGGGGGGTTTTTTTTTAAAAAAAGGGGGGGGGGAAACGCAAAAAAAAAAGGGGGGTTTTAAAAAGGGAAATAAAAATTTTTAAAAAAAAAGGGAAAAAAAATGGGGGGGGGAACCCCCCCCCTTTTTAAAAAAAAAGGGGGGAAAAGGAAAAAAAAGGGAAAAAAAAAATTTTAAAAAAGGGGGGGGGAAAGGGGGAAAGGGGAAAATTTTTTTAAAAAAAATTAAAAAAAAAGGGGGGGAAAAAAAAAAAGGGGGGGGGGGAAAAAAAAGGGTTTAAAAAAAAAAGGGGGGGAAAAAAAAAAGGGGGGGCCAATTTAAAAGAAAAAACCCCAAAAATTTGGGGGGGAAAAAAATTTTTCCGGGGGGAAAAAAAAAAAATTTGGGGGGGAAAAAAAGGGGGGGGCCAAAGGGAAAAAAAGCTTTAAAAAGGGGAAAACCCCCCAACAAAAAAAAAAAAGGGGGAAAAAAAAAAGGGGGGGGAAAAAAAGGGGGGGGAAAAAAGGGAAAGGGAAAAAAAAAACCCCCCAACCCACCCCAAAAAACAAAAACCCCCCCAAAAAACAAAAAACAAAAAAAAACCAAAAAAAAAAATTTTTTTAAAAAAAAAAAAAAGGGGGGGAAAAAAAAAAAAAAAGGGGGAAGAAAAAAAAAAAAAAAAAAAGGGAAACCAAAAAGGAAAAAAAAATTTAAAAAAAAAAAAAGGGGGAACCCAAAAAGGGAAGGGGGGGGAAAAAGGGGGGGGAAAAAAAAAAAACCCCAAAGGGGAAAAGAAGGGGGGGGGTTTGGGGGAAAAAAGGAAAAAAAAAAGGGGGAAAAAAAGGGGGGGGGGGAAAAAAGGGGCCCTTTTTAAAAAAAAAAAAATTTTTTTGGGGGAAAAAAAAAAAAGGAAAAAAAAACCAAAAAAAAAAAACCAAAAAAAGGGGGGAAAAAAAAGGAAAAAAAAAAAAGCCCAAAAAGGCAAAAAAAGGGGGGGGAAAAAAAAAATTAAAAAAAAACCCTAGGGGGAAAAAATTAAAAAAAAAAAGGGGGGGGGAAAAAAAAAAACCCCGGGGGGGGGAAAAAAAAAAAGGGGGGAAGGAAAAGGGGGGGGGGGGGGGAAAAAAAAAACCTTGGGGGGGGGGCCCCCAAAAAAAAAACCCCCGGGGGGAAAAAGGGGGAAAAAGGGGAAAAAAAAACCCAAAAAAAAGGGGGGGGGGGGGGAAAAGGGTCGGGGGAAAGGGGGGGGAAAAAGGGGAGGGGGGGGGGAAAAAAAAGGGGGGGGGAAAAAAAAAGGGGGGGGGGAAAAAATTAAAAAAACCCTTTTTTGGGGGGAAAAAAGGGGGAAAGGCCCCCCAAAAAAGGGGGGGGGGGGGGAAAAAAAAAAACCCCCCCGGGGGGAAAAAAAGGGGGGGCCCCAAAAAAAATTTGGGGTTGGGAAAAAAAGGGGGGGGGGGAAGGGGGGGGGGAAAAAAACCCCCCCCGGGGGGAAAAAAAAAAGGGGGGAAAACCCAAAAAAACCCAAAAAGGGAAAAAAAAAAAAAAAAAAGGGGGGGGGAAAAAAAAGGGAAAAAAAAAAAAAAACCAAAAGGGTTTTTTTTTAAAGGGAAAAAAAAAAGGGGGAAAAAATTTGGAAAAAAAAAGGACGGGGGGAAAAAAAAGGGGAAAAAAAAAAAGGGGTTTAAAAAATTGCCCGGGAAAAATTTTTTAAAAAAAAAAAAAAAAAAAGGGAAAAATGGGGGGGGGGGAAAAGGGGGGGGAAAAAAAAAAAAAAAAAAAAAAAAGGGAAAAAAGGAAAAAAGGGAAAAAAAAAGGGGTTAAAAAAGGAAAAAAAGGGGGAAAAGAGGAAAAAAGGGAAAAAAAAAAAAACCCCCCAAGAAAAAAAAAAAAATTTGGGAAAGGGTTTAATTTGGGGGAGAAAAAGGGCAAAAAGGGGGGAAAAAAAGGGTTTGGGAAAGGGGTTTAAAGGAAAAAAGGGGGAAAAAAGGGAAAAAAAAAAAAGGGAGAAAACCCTTTAAAAAAAAAAAAAAAAAAAAAAAAAATTTTTCCCCCCAAAAAAAAAAAAAAAAAAAAAAAAAAAAGGGGGGGGAAAAAAAGGGAAAAAAAGGGGGGGGGGGGGCCCCCCAAAGGGGGGTTTGGGGGAAAAAACCCCCAAAAAAAAAAAAAGGGGGGGAAAAGGGGGAAAAGGGGGGAAAAAAAAAGGAAAGGGGGGGGAAAAAGGGGGGGGGGGTTTGGGGAAAAAAAAAAGGGGGAAAAAGGGGGGGGGGAAAAAAAAAAATTTTTGGGGTTTTAAAAAAAGGAAAAATTGGGGGTTTTTAAAAGGAAAAAGGGGAAAAAAGGAGAAAAAAAAAATTTTTGGGGGGTTTTTTTAAAAAAAGGGGGAAAAAAAGGGGGAAAAAAAAATTTAGGGGAAAAGGGGGGGAAAAAAAGGGGGGGGGAAAAAAAAAAGGGGGGGGGGGGGAAAAAAAAATTTTTAAAAAAAAAAAAAAAAAAGGGGGGGGGAAAAAAAAAAAAAAAAGGGGAAAAAAAAAGGGGGGGGGGAAGGGCCAAAAAAAAAAAAAAAAAGGGGGGGGAAAAAAAAAAAAGGGGGGAAAAAAAAAAGGGGGGGGAAAAAAAAAAAATTTTTAAAAAAATAAAATTTTAAAAAAAATAAAAAAAAATTTAAAAAAAAAAAAGGGGGGGGGTTGGGGGGGGGGAAAGGGGGGGGGGGTTTGGGGGGAAAAAATTTTTTAAAGAAATTTGGGAAGGGGGGGAATTTTTTTTGGGGGGGGGTTTTTTTTTTAAAGAAAAAAGGCCCCAAAAAAAAGGAAAAAAACCCCCTTTTTAAAAAAAGGGGGGGGGGGGAAAAAAAGGGGGGGGGGTTTTTAAATGGGAAAAAGGGGGGGAAAAAAATTTTTTAAAGGGGGGGGGAAAAAAAAAAAAGGGGGGGGGGGGGGCCCAAAAAAAAAAAAAATTTTAAAAAAAAAAAAAAAAACCCCCCCCCCCAAAAAAAAAAAGGGGGGGGAAAAAAAGGGGGGTAAAGTTTTAAAAAAACCCCCCCCCCCCTCTTTTTTTTTCCCCCCCCCCCCCGGGCCCCCCCCCCACCCCTTTTTTTTTTTTTTCCCTTCCTTTTTTTTCCCCCTTTTTCCCTTTTTTTTTTTTTTTTTGGGGGGTTTTTTTAAATTTTCCGGGGGTTTTTTTTTGGGGGGCTCTAAAATTTTCTTAAACCTTTTTCAAAAAAAAGGGGGGGGGTTTTTTTTTCCCCCGGGTTTCTTTTTTTTTTGGGTTTTTTTTTTTTTTGGGGGGGCCTTCTTTTTTTTTTGGGGGGTTTTTTTTTTTTTTGGGGGTTTTTTTTTTTTAAAACCCCCTTTTTTTTTTGGGGTTTTTTTAATTTAGAAAAGGGGCCCCCTTTTTTTTTTTCCTTTTTTTCCCCCCTTTTTTTTTTTTTTTTAGGTTCTTTTTTTTTTTTTTAAAAAATTTTTTTACCCCCTTTTAAAAAAAATTTTTTTTAAAAAATTTAAAAATTTTTAAAAAAAAATTTTCCAAAAAAAATTTAAAATTTAAAAAAAAAAAAAAAAAAAAAGGGAAGTAAAAATTTAAAAAAGGAAAAAAAGGGGAAAAAATTTTTGGGGGAAAGAAGGGGGGAAAAAAGGAGGGGAAGTTTTTGGGGGGGGAAAAAGGGAAAAGTTTTAAGGAAAAATTGGAAGGGGAAAAGGGGAAAAGGTTTTTTAAAAAAAAAAGGAAAAAAAAAAAATTTTTGGGGGAAAAAGGGGGAAAAAAAAGGAAAAAATAAAAGGGGAAAAGGGGGAAAAAAAAAGGGGGTTTTAGGGGGAAAAAAGGGGGAAAGGGGGAAAGAAGAAAAAAGGGGGAAAAAAAGGGAAAAAAGGGGAAAAAAGGGGGGGGGGGGAAAAAGTAAAAGGGGGAAAAGGGGGGGGAAAAGGGGGTTAAAAAAAAAAAAAAAAAAAATTTTTAACCCGGGGAAACCCCGGGTTTTTCCCCCCCCCCAAAAAATTTTTGGGAAAGTTTTTTGGGTTTTTCCCAAAATTGGGGGGGGGTTTTTTTGGAAAAAAACCCCCCCCGGGGTTTTTGGGGTTTTTTATAAAGGGCCCGGGGGGGTTTTGGGGGTTTTTTTCCCCCCGGGGTTTTTTTTTTTTGGGAACCTTTTAGGGGGGTTTTTTCCTTTTTATAAACCCGGGGCCCGGGGAAATTTTTTTTGGGGGTTTTTTTCCCCCCCCCGGGGGGGGGAAAAAAGGGCCTTTTAAGGGTTTTGGGGGGTTTTTTTTTAAAAATTTAAAAAGGGGGGCCCTGGGGGGTCCCGGGGGGCCCGGGGATGGGGGTTGGGGGGGTTTGGGGGGGGGGCCCTGGGTGGGGGGGGGGGGTTTGGGGGGGGTTCCCGGGGGGGGGGGGGCCCGGGGGGGGGGGGGGGGGGGTTTGGGGGGGTTTTAAAGGGGGGCCGGGGGTTGGGGGGGGGGGTTTTTTAAATTTTTTAAAAAAACCCGGGGGGGGTTGGGGGGGGGGGGGGCCCCCGGGGGGGTTTTTAAAATTAGGGGATTTTTTTTTTTGGGGTGGGTTTTTTGGGGGGGGGGGCCCCCCCTTTTCCCCTTTAAAAGGTTCCCTTTAAAAGGGCCCCCAGGGAGGGCCCCCCCGGGGGGGGTTTTAAAGGGAAAGGGGGAACCCCAAAAAAAAAAGGGGGGGTTTTGGGGGGGTTTCCCCAAATAACCCCCTGGGGGGGGGGGGGGGTTTAAAATTTTTGAAAAACCAAAAAATTTTTTTTTCCCCTTTTTTTGGGGGGCCCCCCCCCGGGGGGGGTTTTTAACCCCTGGTTTGGGTTGGGGGGGCGCGGGGGGGGTTTTCCCGGGAGGGGGCCTTGGGGGGTTTGGGTTTTTCCCCTTAGGGGGAAAGGGGGGGGGGTTTTCCCCGGGGATCCCCCCCCCGGCCCCCCGGGGGGAAAGGGGTTTTTTTGGGGGGGGGGAAAAAAAACCAAAAAAATTTTTTGGGGGGTTTTTTTTTTTTAAAAATTTTTTAAAAAAATTTTTCCAAAAAATTTAAAAAAAAAAAAAAGGGGGGGTTTTTTAAAAAAAAAACCAAAAAAAAAACCAAATTTTTTTTTTCCCCCCCCTTTTTTTTTAAAAAAGGGGTGTTTCCCAAAAAACCCCCAAAAAAACTGCTCTGTGGCGGTACCGTTCCAACCGGTCCGTAACGGGTACACGAAGGGCTCGTGACCGAATATACCGTACAGCCAAAACACAGTTGCTCGGTCTTAATGGGTGGGTCTTGGGAAAAAAAAAGGGGAGATTTTTAAAGGGGGTTTATTGGGGGGGTTTGTTCAGTTACTGTATATTTGGGTCAAATTTAAAGGGGAGCATTTATAAACCCCGAAAGGGGAAAGTACTGAGGTATAGCCTCTCGTGTATATTTCACCCCGAGATATACACCTCTCAGTGAAAAACACTGGATATAACCTCTCAGTGTTTAAAACACTGAGAACAAACCCCCTTTAGTGTATAAAAAATGGATATATTCCCTTAGTTTAAATACATGAAATATACACCCCTTTAGTATATATTTTAATTTATATATATTTATTTATTATTTTAATATATATTTAATTTTTATATATACCCAAAACTGATCTCTGGCCTTTGAGGGGAAAATCGAAAAATAGGAAAACCCTTTGGGAAAAAGGTACGCAGTTGGGGTTTAAACCAAACTACCCACAATGGTTTAATTTCCTTGGAGTCCAGCTTGCCCCTAGACTTTTTTTCCCAAAGGGAACCAGCCCTTTTTAGGGAGAAGGCCCCTTTCAGCTTTTCATCTCATCCCCCGATGCATTTTAGCCTTAATAGAGATATTAACTTTTCCCAAAGGGTTTGTATGTTGAAATCTCCTTTTAGCCGAGATCAGTGTTTGTGTATATTTCCCCTTTCCCCTTGCTTTAAATTTCCCCGAAATTTTTAATATCTCTAGTAAGGCTGATTTCATGGGGAAAAAAAGGGGTGAGATGAAAAGGTTTTAAGCCTTCTCCCCAAAGGTTTATGCCTTGGATCAAAGCTAGCACAAGGGTGGACTCCAAAGGGATTGGGGCCACTGTGGGTAGATTGGTAAAGCAATGGCGTCCTTTTTTCCAAGGGTTTGTAGGTTCGACTTTTCCCTTTGTCGTGATTTAGTGTTTGTTTTATTTTGCCCGCTCTTGGAATTCCCTTGGGATATATATATATATATATATATATTATATTATATATATATTTTATATATATTTTATAATTTTATTATATAAAAATATTATATATTTATAATTTTTATATATTTAATAATATGCCAAGGACCCGGGCCACCCGTTTCCCAGGGCCCCCCGTACCGGGCCACCAAATAAAAACCCCAAAACCATGAGTACCCAGGGCCACCCGTACTTGGGCCACCCGGCCCCCGGCCATCAGTAAACCCTGGCCATCGGGTTCCCGAATCACCAGAAAATAGGGCCACTAACCCAGGGTTTCAGTACCTAGGGGCCCCCGATACCCCGGGCCCTCAGTTCCCCGGGGCCCAACCCGTTTCCCCGGGCCCCCAGCACCCAGGGCCACCCTTTCCCACCCAAACCCAAGTACCCATGGGCATAAAAAGGCCCCCCTGGGCACCCCCCATGGCCCTTTAAAAATGACCCCCAATTATAGGTTTGTTGTTTTTTTTTCAAAAATATGGCCCCCGCCCAAGGGTTTTCACAGCCCCCCAGCTATTTCCCCTGTTCCTGCCCACGAAAACCAACCCATTTGGGGGAGTCGTTTAAAACTGGGATTCCTTGCGAGCACTCCCCCGTTTCCTGTCGCAAAAAAGTTAAAATTTCAGCGACGCGATGGGTTCCTTTACAAGGGTCCCGGGTGGTTCGCATTCTGCGGCCCCAAACCCCGCGATAGATAGAGAGGTCCGGAGTAGACGACATGGGGTAGTTATATCTACTTACTTTTTACTAGGACGGTCGTAGCCCAAACTACGTTTAAAAGATAGGGCGCAGACGCCAAATTTGTCCCCGGGTCCTCTTGCCTGGTAGAAAAGTCCTTCGGGGGAACTCTGTACTTTCTGGCAGGTTTATTAAAAGCACTGTAGTACAGGTCACGTGGTCTTCATGGGGGGTGGTCCTGGTCTTGGACCTACATGGGTCGAAAACCCCTCCTGGCCCCAAAGGCTGTCAGTAGGCACAGGGAGAGGGGGGTTGGGGGTAAGAAAGGGCAGTCAGGTCAGGTTTAAATCACTAAACTATCGTTATGTTTGCATTATTTTTTCTTTAAAGGGGGGCATTTATGGGGTTTTAAAATCTATTACTACACCATGGTCATTAATACACTGAGATATAAAACCCCCTCAGTGTTTTTTACCTGAGATTTTACTCTCCGTGTTTTTTACTGAGTTTAATCTCTTTAGTGGATTTACATGAGGAAAATACACCTCCCCAGTGTATTTACACCGAGATATAAATCTCCCCCTGTATATACACTGAGATATAACCTCTCAGTGTATTTTACATGGTTTTACCCTCTCAGTGTATATTACTGAGAGTAAACGCGAGTTCAATACCTTTTATTTTCAATTTTTAAACCCCGGGTGGTGACGGGTTGAGTGCGGTTGGGTGTACATGGGTGTAAGTGTACATGGTTTTAAGTGTAATGGTGTGATGACACACTGACAGGGCCTCTGGCTGTAAATGAAAATCCGTATGTATGTCGTGACTGTTTGTGGAATGAAAGCATAAAGGGGTGGGTGTGTGTGTGTTTTGTGTGTGGTGGGTGTGTGTGTGTGGTGTGTGTGTGTGTGTGTGTGTGTGTGTGTGTGTGTGTGTGTGTGTTTTTGTGTGGGTGTGTGTGCTTGTGGTTGCGTGTGTGTGTGGGGTGTGTGTGGTGTGGGGGTTTGTGTTTGTGTGTTGTGTGTGTGTGTGGGGGTGTGTGTGTGGGTGTGGTGTGTGTGTGTGTGTGTGTGTGTGTGTGTGTGTGGTTTGTGGTGTGTGTGTGCTTGTGTGTGTGTGTTTTGTGTGTGTTTTGTGTGTTTTGTGTGTTGGGTGTGTGTGTGTGTTGTGTGTGTGTGTTGGGGTGTGTGTGTGTTGTGTTTGTGTGTGTGTGTGTGCTTGTGTGTGTGTGTGGGGTGTGTGTGTGTGTTTTGTGTGTGTGTGTTGTGGTTGTGTGTTTTGTGGTGTGTGTGTGTGGGTGTGTGTTTTTGTGTGTGTGTGTGCTTGTGTGGGGTGTGGTGTGTGGTGTGTGTGTGTGTGTGTGTGTGTTGTGTGTGTGTTGTGTGTGTGTGTGTGTTTTGGGGTTTTGCGTGTGTGGGTGTGTGTGTGTGTTGTGTGTGGTGTGCGTGTGGGGTTTTTGTTGTGTTTGTGTGGGTTTTGTGTGCTTTGTGTGTGTGTGTGTGTGTGTGGGTGTGTTTTGTGTGTGTGTTATTTTTGGTGTGTTGGGGTGTGTGTGTGTTTGTGTGTGTGTGTTTGTGTGTGTGTGTGTGTGTGTGTGTGTTTTTGTGTGTGTTTTTGTGTTTGGTGTGTAGTGTGTGGGTGTGAGTGTGTATTGTTTTGTGGGTGTGTGGTGTATTTTGGTTTTTTTGGGTGTGTGGGGTGGTGTATGTGTGTTTGTGTGTGTGGTGTGTGTGGTTTTGTGGTTAAATGTGTGTGTTGGTGTGTGTGGTGTGTGCGTTTGGGGCGTGTGGTGGTTTTTTGGGCGGTGTGTGTGGTGTGTGTGTGTGTGGGTGTGTGTGTGTTGTGCGGGGTTTGTGTGGGGTGTGTTTTGTGTGTGTTTTGCTGTGGGGTGTGTTTTTGTGTTGTGTGGGTTGTGTGTGTGTGGGTGTGTGTGTGTTTGGCGTGTGTGTTGTTGGGGTGTGGTTGTTTTGTGGGGGAGTTTTGGGGTGTGTGTGTTGGTGTGTGTTGTTGTTTTGTGGTGGTTGTGTGTGGTTTTGTGGTTTTTTGTGTGTGTGTGTGGTGTGTGTGTGTGTGTGGGGTGTGTGTGTGTGTGTGGTGTGTGTGTGTGTTTTTGTGTGTGTGTGTGTTTGTGTGTGTGTGGGGTGTTTTGTGTGTGTGTGTGTGTGTTGTGTTGGGTGTGTGTGTGTGTTTGTGTGTGTGTGTGTGTTTGTGTTGTGTGGTGTTGTGGTGTGGTGGTGTTGTGTGTGTGTTGTGTGTGTGTGTGTGTGTGTGTTTTTTGTGTGTGTTGTGTGTGGTTTTGTGTGGGTGGTGTGTGGTGTTGTGTGTGTGTGTTGTGGTTGTGTTGGGGTTGGTGTTGGTGGTCTTCGGGTGCGTTTTTTTTGTTGCTGTGGTGTGGTTTTTTGTGTGTTTGGGAAAAAGGCTTGGCTGGTAAAATTTCCCCGGAAAAGTGTTTATTTCCGATAGATAATGTCTGTGGCTGATAGAAATGCTGTGGGTGATAGATAATTTTGTTGGGTGTAGTAAAGTCTTTGACTGTTTTAAATGTCTGTGGCTGATAGATAATTTTTTTCTGTGGCTGTAGATAATTCCCGTGGCTGATAGATAAATGGTTCCCGGGCTGATAGATAATGTTTGTGATGATAGGTAATGTCTGTGGCTGATAAGGGGGAAAAATTTAAAAACTGTGGCTGATAGATAATTCGTTTGGGTGATTGGGTAATGTCTGTTGGTGAAGATAATGCCCGTGGCTGAAGGGTAAAGTCTGTGATGATAGGTTTTTTTTCTGTGGGTGATAATGTCTGTGACTGATTTGATAATGTCTGTGGCTGATAGATAATGTCTGTGGGGATAGAAAAATGTCTTTTTTTTGGGTGATAGTAATTTCTGTGGGTGATAGATAAAGTTTTGTGGTGAAGATAATGCCCGGGGGTTTATAGATAATGTCTGTGACTTGGGAACCGATAATGTCTGTGGCTGATGTTTAAAGTCTTTTACTGATAGATAAAATTTTGTGGCTGATTGATAATTTTTGTGGGGTGATTGATTTAAAATTGTGGTGATGATAAATTCCCGTGGCTGAAGATAATTCTTTGGCTGATGATAATGTCGGGGGCTGAAGGTAAAGTCTTGGCTTGATAATGTCTGTGCTGATTATAAAAGTCTGTGGGTGATAATGTCTGGGCTGATAGATAAGTCTGTGGCGATAGAAATTATTCTGTGGCCCATAGTATTTCTGTGGTGATAGATAAATTTCCTTTCTGATAGATAATGTCTGTGGCTGAAGGGTAATGTCTTGGTGATAGATTTTGTCTGTGACTGATAGGGGAAAGTCTGTGGTGATAATTGGGCCGTGATGATAGGTAATGTCTTTTGGCTGATGATAATTTGTGGCTGATAGTAAAGTCTGTGGGTGGTTTGATAATGTTGGGCTGATAAATAATGTTTGTGGCTGAAAAGAATGGGCTGTGGCTGATAGATAATTCTGTGGGTGATAGTAAAGTTTGTGGGTGATTGATAATTTCCGTGGGGGGGTAGATAATGTTTTTGGCTAAAAGATAATGTTGTGGCTGATAGATAATGTCTGTGGCTGTTTGATAAAGTTTTGTGCTGTTTAAAGTCTGTGGCTGATAGATAATGTCTGTGGCTGTAATAATTCTGTGGGTGATAGATAATGGTTTTGGGTGAAAGATAATTTTGTGGGTGAAAGATAAAGTCTTTGGCTAAAAGATAATGTCTGTGGCTGATAGATAATTTTTTGTGGGTGATAGATAATTTTCTTGCCTGTTTGGTAATTCTGTGGTGATAGAAATGTCTGTTTACTGAATTTTGATAAAGGGCTGGGTGATAGATAAAAATTTTTAAAAAATTCCCGGGCTAAAAAATTCGGGGACTAATAAAGTAAAGTTACGTAATAATTTTTTAAAGATAATTTTCTTGGGGGTTTTAATTTAAAACTGTTCCTGAAAATTTAATTCTTTCCCAAGATAATGTCTGTTAAAATAATTTGAAAACAAACTACCCTTCAACCCAAAACCCCCAAAATACCCAAAAAAACTACCTTTTTTAAATACCATTTTACAAGACTACCATTTTCTCAGTAAATTCCATTACTACCATACAAAACTAAACCCTGCATCAGTAACCTCATTTTTAAACCCTACAAGACTACCCCTGCATCAGTAACTACCCTTACTACCATACAAGACTTTCCCTGTCATTTTGTAACTCCATTCTACCCTTTCAAGATACCTGTCATCAGTAACTACCATTACCCACCATACAAAAACTCCATGTCATCAGTAACTACCATTCTTTCCATAAAAAGAAAACCATGTCATCAGGGAAACCCCCATTTTCTACATACAAGGAAATACCATGAATCAGTAAAAATACCTTACTACCCTACAAGGGCTCCATGGTTTAGTAAAATAACCCCTTCCTTTCCCTACAAGAATAAATTTTCATCAGTAAAATACCTTTCTACCTTTCAAGACTACCATGGCAAAACAGTAACTCATTACTTTCATCAAGATTCCATGTCATCAGTAACTTCCCTTCTTTTTATACAAGACCACCATGGCATCAGTAAATACCATTTTCTACCCTTCAAGGGTACCATGTCTTTAGTAACTACCCTTATAACCAAAACAAGACTTCCATGGCATCAGTAACTAAACCCTTCTACCATACCCAAAACTACCATGGCATCGTAACTACCCTTATACCATCAAGACTACCAGGGGATTTAGTAATACCTTTTCTTTAAAAAACAAGACTACCATGTCAACGTAACCACCTTTTCTTTCCATACAAGATTTCCATGGCATCAATTTAAATCCATTTCTACCATACAAGAAATACCATGTCATCAGTAACACCATTCTACCATACAAGGGTCCCCTGGCATCAGTAACTACCCTTACTTCCAAAACAAGGGGTTTCCCTGGCCTTTCCGTAAAATAAAATTAATACCATACAAGCTTCCAGGGCCCCCAAAATTTTAAATACCCTTTTCCAATTTCAAGACTACCATGTTTCAGTAACTCCTTTACTACCATAAAAAAACCCCATGTATCAATAACTAACCCTTACTCCCCACAAGACTCCTTTTCATCAGTAACACCATTACTACCATACAAAATACCCTTTCCCCTCAATAAACAACCCATTAAATAAAAAACCCTTTACAAGACTTACCCTTTCACAGAACACCATTACCTACCAATAAAACTACCATCATCATAACTACCCCTTAATTTAAAAACAAGACTACCATTCCCTATTTAATTCCCTTTCCCCCCAAAAAACCCCCCTCCCCTTCCAACAAACACATTCATTCCCCCAAAACTACCATTTCTGCCAAAAACAAACTACCATTAAAAAACAGTTAAATACCAAACTTTCCCTACAAAACTTTTCCCTACCCAAAAACTACCATAAACCACCAAAAAATAAAACCCCACCATAAATAAACCCAAAAAGACTTCCAAAACCGTCATTAACTACCATCAACAATTTCCATACCCCCATACAACCCCCACCATAATAACTACAGCTACTCCATAATTACCATACAAAACTTAAAAATACCATGGATTAAACTACCAAAACGCCCAAAAATAACAAAATACTCCTCCAAAAAAACTACCAAACAAACTACCATACCCTCTTAACTTCCTTTCAACCACTACCTAACTCCAAAAAACCATACCATAAACTACCATACACTACCTAAAATAAATTTCAAAAACAAGAACCCCTTTCCTATTTAAATTCCCCTACAACCCCCATAAATACCATAAACCTTTACCATAACTACCAAACAATCACACTACATAAACTACCATACACACAACTAACCATATACCCTCTACCATAGAGCCACTACCATAACTACCATACAACCACTACCATATACCCTCTACCATAGAGCCACTACCATAACTACCATACACCCACTACCATATACCCTCTACCATAGAGCCACTACCATAACTACCATACAACCTGTACCATTCCATCACGAACTACCATACTTACACAAAGGCATGATGAAAGCCACCATAGTCTGCTATACCATCCTACCATACCACCATAACCCGCCATATGGTAGTTCCACTACCATTCTCCACCATTCTAGTCAGACAGGTGACAGAGGTAGCTAGTCTGAAAGGTCACATTCTCCCAGGAACCCGCTATTCAGGGGGGATTATGGGGGTTTGGTGGGTTCCTGGGGACGCTAGGTGGTCCTAGGGGTGCTAGGAGGTCCTAGGGGGAAGGGGAAGCTAAGGGGTGCTAGGGGGGCTCAGGGGAAGGGGGTGTGAAGGTGACTTTCAAGGGAGTGGGAGCCAGTCACTACCCCCTGAGGCACTCCCGTTTCTAATATATCTACTTCTACTGGCCTTCTACCGCGTCTATCTACTTGTCTATGGGTGTCTATCGATGTGTCTACTTGTCTACTACCATCTACCAGCTTGGTAGATGGTAGATGTGTGTGGTAGATGAGATGTGAGCTTAAATATAGAGGTACTTGGCCTTGGGATCTGGAATTTCACTGATGACGTCACTGTGTGT
This sequence comes from Cherax quadricarinatus, assembly GCF_026875155.1. Lineage (NCBI taxonomy): Eukaryota > Metazoa > Arthropoda > Malacostraca > Decapoda > Parastacidae > Cherax > Cherax quadricarinatus. The sequence goes on from NC_069496.1 coordinate 16,807,974, forward strand.
GTACACTGTGTGTGTACACTGTGTGTGTACACTGTGTGTGTACATTGTGTGTGAGAACTATGTGTACACTGTGTGTACTCTACGTGTTTTGTGTGTGTACACTGTGTGTAATGTCATGTGTGTGTACACTGTGTGTGTACACTGTGTGTGTACACTGTGTGTGTACATTGTGTGTGTACACTGTGTGTGAAAACTATGTGTACACTGTGTGTGAAAACTATGTGTACACTGTGCGTACTCTGTGTGTGCACACTGTGTGTACACTGTGTGTACTCTGTGTGTGTACACTGTGTGCACACACTGTGTGTGTGTGCACTGTGTGCGCACACTGTGTGTGTGTGTGCACTGTGTGGGTACACAGTGTGTACACTGTATGTTCACACTGTGTGTACACTGTATGTATACAGTATGTGTACTCTATGTGTACACTGTGTAAAAACTGTGTGTACACTGTGTGCGTACACGGCGTGTATACAGTGTGTACACTCTGTGTATACTGTGTGTGTGTACACTCTGTGTATACTGTGTGTACTGAATGTGTACACTGTGTATGTACACTGTGTATACTGTGTGTGTACTGCGTGTGTACACTGTGTGCGTACTGAGTATGTACGTTATGTGTACACTGTGTATACTGTGTGTGTACACTGTGTATACTGTGTATATACAATGTGCAGGTACTGAATGTGTGCACTGCGTGTGTTCTGAGTGTGTACACTGTGTGTATACTGTATATGTACACTGTGTGCACACTGTGTGCATACACCGTGCATGTACACTGTGTGTGTACATTGTGTGTATACTGTGTGTGTACTGTACGTGTACACTGTGTGTGTACACTGTGTGTATACTGTGTTTGAACACTGTGTGTGTACTCTGCGTGTATACACTGTGTGTGTACTCTCTGTGTGTACACTGTGTGTGCACTGTGTGTGTACACTCTGTGCGTACACTGTGTGTACACTGTGTGTACCCTGTGTGTGTACACTGTGTGTGCACTATTTGTGTACACTGTGTGCGCACACTGTGTGTGTACACTGTGTGTGTACTCTGCGTGTATACACTGTGTGTGTACTCTCTGTGTGTACACTGTGTGTGCACTGTGTGTGTACACTCTGTGCGTACACTGTGTGTGCACTGTGTGTATACACTGTGTGTGCACTGTGTGTATATTGTGTGTATACTGTGTGTGTACAGTGTGTATATTGTGTGTGTGTTGTGTGTGTACACTGTGTGCATACACTGTGTGTGTACTGTGTGTATATTGTGTGTAACTGTGTCTGCACACTGTATGTACACTGTGTGTGCACACTGTGTGTGTACACTGTGTGTGTACACTGTGCATGCACACTGTGTGTGCACACTGTGTGTGTTCCCTGTGTGTATACGCTGTGTGTGTACTCTGTGTTTATACACTGTGTGTGTACACTATCTGTGTACACTGTATGTATACTGTGTGTGTTCACTGTGTGTATACACTGTGTTTGCACACTGTGTGTACATTGTGTGTATACACTGTTTGTGTACACTGTGTGTATACACTGTGTGTATACTTTGTGTGTACACTTTGTGTGTATACTGTGTGTGTACTCTGTGTGTACACTGTGTGTGTAGTGCGTGTACACTGTGTGCACTGTGTGTGTACGCTGTGTTTACACTGTGTGTGTATACTGTGTGTGTGTACGCTGTGTGTACACTGTGTGTGTATACTGTGTGTGTACACTGTGTGTATACTTTGTGTGTACTCTATTTGTACAGTGTGAACTCTGTGTATACACTGTGTGTATAATGTGTGTACACTGTTTGTGTACACTGTGTGTGTACACTGTGTGTCTACAATGTGTGTGTACAATGTGCGTGTACACTGTGTGTGCATTGTGTGTGTACACAGTGTGTGCACTGTATGTGTGTACACTGTGTGTGTACACTGTGTGTGTATACAGTGTGTGTACACTGTGTGCACTCTGTGTGCACAATGTATGTATACTGTGTGCACACTGTTTGCGTACACTGTGTGTCTACACTGCGTGTGCCCTGTGTATGTACACTGTGTGTATACTGTGTGTGTAAGCTGTGTGTACAATATGTACTGTGTGTGTACATTGTGTACTGTGTGTGTACACTGTGTGTGTACTGTTTGTGTACTGTGTTTACACCGTGTATGTACACTGTGTGTGTATAATGTGTGTTCACTGTGTATACTATGTGTATCCTGTATCTGTACATTTTGTACGTTCACTGTATGTACACTATGTGTGTATTCTGTGCGTACACTGTGTGGTGTACAATGTGTGGTGCGCTCAGTGTGGTTTACATTGTGTGGTGTACAATGTGTGGTGTACACTGTCTTGTGTGCACAGTGTGGTGTACACTGTGTGGTGTGTACAGTGAAGTGTGCACTGGTGTACAGTGTAGTGTACACAGTGTGGTGTACACTGTGTTATGTACACTGGTGTACTCAGTGCGGTGTACACTATGTGGTGTACACTGTGTGGTATACACTGTGTGATGTACACTGTATGATATACAGTGTGTGGTGTACACTGTGTGATGTACACTGTGTGGTATACACTGTGTGGTGTACACAATGTGGTGCACACTGTGTAGTATACACTGTGTGGTATACATTGTGAGGTGCACACTGTGTGGTATACTCTGTGTGATGTACACAATGTGGTGCACACTGTGTGGTATACACTATGTGATGTACACAGTGTGGTGTACACTATTTGGTGTAATCAGTGTGGTATACACTGTGTGGTGTACACTGTGTGATATACATGATGTGATGTACACTGGTGTACTCAGTGTGGTATACACTGTGTGGTGTACACTGTGTGATATACATGATGTGATGTACACTGGTGTACTCAGTGTGGTATACACTGTGTGGTGTACACTGTGTGATATACATGATGTGATGTACACTGGTGTACTCAGTGTGGTATACACTGTGTGGTGTACACTGTGTGATATACATTGTAGTGTGCACTGGTGTTGCTGTGTATACACAGTGTGGTGTACACTGTGTCGTATACACTGTGTAGTGTACACAATGTGGTGTGCCCTTGGGGGATTATACATGGGGTGATGTAACCAAGTTTTGGTTTTACACTATTGTGTAATTGGAAATTTTTTACACTGAGGGGGGGGGGTGTACACTGTGTGGTTTACACTGTGTTTGGATACACTTTACTGATGGACCTGGTGGGGATACACTGATGATGGGACACGTTTTGGTATACACTGTTCGACCCTACACTTTTTTTTGGGGATTTCACTGTGTGTATACACTGAGTGATATACACTTTTTGGTGTACGCTTTGTGTATACAAATGAGTGGGTGGAAAACTGTGATGTACACTGTGAGTACACTGGTGGTAAAACTGTGTGATGTACACTGTGTGGGGTACCCCTGATGATGTACACTGTTTGTGTACACTGTGTGGGGGGGGGGTACACTGTGTGGGGGTACAATGGGTTTTGTACACTGTTTGTGTACACTGTGGGGTTTTTATACTGTGGGTGTAAACTGGGGTTGGGGTTCCCCTGTGGATGTACACTGTGTGGTATACCTGTGTGGTGTCACTGGATGTATAAATGTGTGTTTCATACTGTGTGGTGTTTCCCGGGGGGTGTACATTGTTTTGATGATATGTGTTGGGGACACTGTGGGGGTGTACACTGTGTGGTGTACACTGTGTGGAAAAACACTTGGGTTTTACAATGTTCGGGCGTACCCCCTGTGTGGTTTTAAACTGGTGGGTAGTTAATGGGGTTTTTAATTAACCCCTACACCATTGCCTGGTTGATTATCCAGGGGAAAAGGATAGAAAAAAAATATACCCTCCTATACCTTTTGCTGTAATAAACCCGACTATCCCCTTTTTTCATTAAAAAAAAGTTTCTATCCACTACTATCCCTTACTATCCAAATGGGGAAAAAAAAGGGACCTACTAGGTACACACTATCCATGTATCCCCCTGGATAGTCACAAGCTACACAACCCCTTTCCCCTACTATCCCAAATGGATAAATTCGGAACTTTAGCTATTGGAGGAGTTTAGGGGGCTACAATAGGCCCCTATTTAGCAGGTTTACTATGGTATCCCCGGCGGATAGTTTTTTACCGGGCCCCTGTTTTGAAAGGGGAAATGTCAGGGAAAAGGGTGTCCCCAGGGATTTTTCCGTCGCTGTCAGCTTCAAGGAAAGGTTCCTTTTCCGGGGTAGGGTTTCAGCCCTTTTTATGCTTTCTCCTAGCCTAGCCCCCCCCCCTTGGCCCAAACCCCGGGAACCCCCCTGGTCCCTCCCTTTCCCCCCCGGGCCACCCTGGTCCATCCCCAAACCCACCCCTTCCTCTCCCAGTCCACTCTGGTCTCTCCTAGCCCCCCTGGGCCCCTCCTAGCCCCTGTAAACCCACCCTGGTCCCCTATGGTTTCCCCTCTTACCCCCCTGGACTGCCCTGGGTTTTCTTTTTTTAACCCCCACTGGGGCCCCCCCTTGTCCACCCCCGGTTTCCCTTCCCCAGCCCCCCCCTGGTCCACTTTTTAAAGGGCCCCTGGCTTTACTTGGCCAAAGTTGGTCCCCCAGGTCTATCATTCCCCGACTGCTTTGGGTTTCTCTTAGCCCACCCGGTCCAAAACGTGGGCCCTCCTTTGCCCAGCCTGGTCCCTCCCGGACCACCCTGGTCCACTTATTTTATCCTGGGGCCATCCTTGGCTCTCCATCCCTCCCCGGTCACCCTAAATCACCCTGGCCCCCACTGGGGCTACCCCGGGGCCCCTTGGGTTTACCCTAGTCAACCCCGGAGCACCTTGCCCCCTCCTAACCCCAACCCAGCCCACCCCACCCACTCTAGTCACCCTGGCTTTAATTTTAGAAACCCCCCTAGGGCCCCCTCTAGCTCACCCTAGTCCCACTTACCCCCCCCTAGCCCACCTTATTTCCCCAATTTTACCTCACCTTAAACCCATTTCCCCCCCCCCCCATCTCTACTCCTAGTCCACCCAGTCCTTTCCCAGGCCCTCCTAAACCAACCTAACTCTACTTCTAGCTCAACCCCCAGTTTACCCCAGGCCCCCTGCCCCTTCTAGCCAGCCCAAACCCCCTTCAGCCCGTCCAAACCCCCTGTATCCCCTCCTTTGCCAAAACCCCAGCTTATTTTGCTTACAACCCCTAAAAAAGCCCGGGGAAAACTTAAAAAGAAATAGTAAAAGATAGATAGACCTAAGATCTATTTCCGGGTTTTGTCCCATCGAGTAAGGATCCAAAAATTCCCGTCGTCGCCCTCCAGAAATTTTTTCACGTATTTAATTCCCCAAGGGGCCCAGATTGTTCAGTCCCCTGTGGTACAACAGTACCAAGGAAATTTACTTAACTGAGGAGGAAACGGAGTAGGAGTCCTTCCCCCCGGGCCCCTTGGGAAAAAGGTAGCGACCACAGTCATGATTTGAAGGAATTCAGTAACCCCAGTCATGATAGAAGGGAGTCAGTACCACGGTCATGGTAAAAGGGTAGTCAGTTTCCCACGTCAGGGTAGAAGGTAGTCATAACCCCCATCCCGTTTGAAGGGTTTGTCATTTCCACAGTCAAGATAAAGGTAGTCAACCCAGTCCCGATTGAAGGTTTGGGCAGTACCACAGGCCCTGATAGAAGGAGTCAGTACACAGTCAGATTTGAAGGTATTTAAATAACCCCAAATCATGATAGAAAGGGATCTACCACAGTTTATGATAGAAAAAAAGGGGGCGTACCACAGTCGTAGAAGGTTTTTCAGTAAACCACAGTTATGATGAAGGGAGTCAGTTTCCAACCCGTCCCTGATGAAAAAAAGTCCCGTACCCAGTCATGGGTAGGGAAAGGGAGTAGTTTCCCCAGTCATTTATAGAAGGGAGGTTTAGTAACCAAAAAGTCATGATAGAAATCAGTCCACAGTTCCCTGATAGAAGGTGGGCAGTTCCCAGTCATGATAGAAGGTAGTCAGTACCAAGTCATGATAGAAGGTAGTCCGTTAAAAAAAAGTCATGATAGAAGGGAGTCAGTACCATAGTCAGGGTAGAAAGGGAGGGCAGGGGCCACAGTCATGATAGAAGGGAGTCCGTACCACAAATCCTGATACAAGGTAGTCAGTACCCCATGTGAAAGAAGGTAGTCAGTACCCCAGTCATGTTTGAAGGTTTGTCAGTAAACCCCAGTCCCTGATAAAAGGTGTCAGACCCCAAAAGTCATGATTTGAAGGTAGGTTTTAGTTTCCACAGTGATGAAGAAGGTAGGGCAGTACCCCAGTCATGGGTGAAGGGTTAGTTTAGTACCAAAAGTCATGGGAAAAAAGGTAGTCAGTACCCCCCAGTCATGATAGAATGTAGTCAGTTCCCATACTGATAGAAAAGGGAGGGCGTACCACAGTCATGATAGAAGGGGGGGGGTCAGTACCACGTCATGATAGAAGGTAGCAGTTCCACAGTCATGATAGAAGGTTTGTCAGTAACCCCAGTCACAAAACAAGGGGGTCAGTACCCTTACACCACAAGACGGGGGGAGCCCCCAAGCCCGAACCCGTGAAAAAATATCATCGTCCACAGTCCTCAGATGACTGTGGGTTTAGGGCTTCTTTCCCCCCTAGAGTTATGCAAGGGAAAGGGCAAAGCCCCAAACAACCAGAAAGTCTTTATCTCCCTATCAAGAAACTGTTTTTACCCCCGTTAACAGTCCCAAAGGTACTGTTAAAAGTATAATTTGGTTTTCTATTAAAAAGGGTTTAAAAGGCACTGGGTTAAAAGTAGTAACTTGGGTAGAGAATAAACAATAAATAGACCCGATAAAGAAAAAGATAAATTAGAAGAGGAAAAAGAGAGAGAAGGGGAAAAGAAGAGAGAGAGGAGAGAGAGAGAGAGAGGGGAGAGAGGGGAGAGAGAGAGAGAGAGAGAGAGAGAGAGAGAGAGGGGAGGGGAAGGGGGAAGGAAAAAAGAGAGAGAGAGGAGGGGGAGAGAGAGAGAGAGAGAGGGGAAGAGATAGAGAGGGGAGAGAGAAGGGGAGAGAGGGGAGAGAGAGAGAAAATTTTTGTATCTGTCGGGCCCCCAAGGGTGGGTTTTGGGGTACTTTAAAAACTATTAAACTAAGTAAAGCTGGAGTAAACACCCCCTCCCTTGGTCTGGGCCCGACCCCTTTTATCTTATTTTATCCGTCACTAAAAATTTATTTGCCTGGGTAGAAACTAGCCTGGGCGGCCTTACTTTCTATTTAAAAGGGCAGTGTTGAACTAAAGCTCAGGCTCCAAAACCCGAGGAGTGAAAACGTAGGTATTTTTACCACAAGGGGCGGACAATCACAAAAAAAATATTGGGTTTTTAAAAAGGGGTAGGTTTTCAAACTCTTTGGGTACAAAGAGAGAGAGAGAGGAGAGAAGAGGGGGAGGGGAGAAGGAAAAAGGGGAGAGAGAGAGAAAGCGGTGGAAAAACGTGACAATTTTTTTAGATTTTGAGAGTTTTACATGTGTTTGGGGTGTGTGTGTGTGTTGTGGTGGTGTGTGTGTGTGTGTGTGGTGTGGTGTGTTGTTGTTTTGTGTGTGGTGTGTTTGTGTGTGTTGTGTGTGTGTATGTGTGTAATCACCTTTGTTTCTCCCCTAGTTGAGGTTGCGGGGGGCGAGTCCGAGCTCCTGGGCCCCCCCTTTACTGATCGCTACCCAGGTTTCCCCTCTCCCTGAGCCCTGGGGCTTTATCTTTCCCCTTCTTAAAAACAAAGATGGATCCTGCCTTTCCCCTTTCATCGCTTTCCCCAAAATATTCCACTTACTGAATACTCGTGGTGAAGAAAAACTTCCCAACTTCCCCGTGATTTTCTGTGTCTTTAGCTTTCCCAAATGTGTCCCCTTGTTACTGTGTCCAATTTTCGGAAAATCCGTCTTTGTCCCCTTGTCAATTCCTCTCCGTATTTTTTTATGTCCCTTTTTCATGTCCCCCCAATCTTCCCGTCCTCCAGTGTCGGGCACGTTTATTTCCCCTTAAAAATCTCCCCGTAAAGGGAAAACCTTTTTAGCTCTGGGGGCAAATCTTTTGCAAACCTTTGCACTTTCTCAGTTTTCCTTTTACGTGCTTGGGTAGGTTGGGGTTTCCCAAAAAAGGTTTCCGCATACTCCAATATGGGCCTAACAAAACACCGGGGTACAGGGTTCCCGAATGTTTTCCCTTTTTAAAGAAAAAAAGGGGCGGGGAAAGCTGTTCTGAAATTTTTCTAGGGGGCCCTTTTGCGCAGGGAGTTTTTTGGTTGATGTGCCCCTTTAGGAGATGTGCTGGTGTTATACCTCCCCCAAGTTTTTTTTCCTTTAGTGAGGTTTTTGGGCTCTGACCCCCAGACTTACCCGGGCTGCGGCCTTTTTTTGCCCCTTTCCCCCAAACTTCATGACTTTGCACTTGGTGGGGTTGAACTCCCGGAGCCAATTTCTGGGGCCAGGTCTGAAACCTGTGTGTGTGTGTGTGGGTTGTGTGTGTGTGTGTGTGTGTGTGTGTCTGTGTGTGTTGTGTGTGTGTATGTGTGTGTGTGTGTGTGTGTGTGTGTGTGTGTGTGTGTGTATGTGTGTGGTGTATGTGTGTGTGTGTGTGTGTGTGTGGTGTGTGTGTGTGTGTGTGTGGTGTGTGTGTGGGGTGTGTGTATGTGTGTATGTGTGTGTGTACCACCTATTTGTGGTTGCAGGGGTCGAGTCCTAGCCCCTGGCCCGCCTCTTCACTGGTCGCTACTAGGTCACTCTCCCTGAACCGTGAGCTTTATCGTACCTCTGTTTAAAAGGGCTATGTATGGACCTGACTCCACTACATCGCTTCCCTTTACTATTCCACTTACTGACTACTCTGTGGCTGAAGAAATACTTCCTAACATCCCTTTGATTCATCTGTGTCTTCAACTTCCACTGTGTCCCTTGTTACTGTGTCCAGTCTCGGGAACATCCTGTCTTTGTCCACCTTGTCAATTCCTCTCAGTATTTTGTAAGTCTTTTATCATGTCCTCCTATCTCCCCTGTCCTCCAGTGTCGTCAGGTTGTTTTCCCCTTAAAACCTCTCCTCATAGACATACCTCTTAGCTCTGGACTAGTCTTGTTGCAAACCTTTGCACTTTCTCTAGTTTCTTTACATGCTTGGCTAGTGGGGGTTTTCCAAACTGGTGCCGCATACTCCAATATGGGCCTAACGTACACGGTGTATAGGGTCCTGAACGATTCCTTATTAAGATGTCGGAATGCTGTTCTGAGGTTTGCCAGGCGCCCATATGCTGCAGCAGTTATTTGGTTGATGTGCGCTTCAGGAGATGTGCCTGGTGTTATACTCACCCCAAGATCTTTTTCCTTGAGTGATGTTTGTAGTCTCTGACCCCCTAGACTGTACTCCATCTCGGTCTTTTTTGCCCTTCCCCAATCCTCATGACTTTGCACTTGGTGGGATTGAACTCCAGGAGCCAATTGCTGAGCCAGGTCTGCAGCCTGGTCTTCGATCGAATGAACTCTTCTCATCAACTTCACGTCATCTGCAAACAGTGACACCTCGGAGTTTATTCCTTCCGTCATGTCGTTCACAAATACCAGAAACAGCACTGGTCCTAGGACTGACCCCTGTGGGACCCCGCTGGTCACAGGTGCCCACTCTGACACCTCGCCTCGTACCATTACTCGCTGCTGTCTTCCTGACAAGTATTCCCTGATCCATTGCAGTGCCTTCCCTGTTATTCCTGCTTGGTCCTCCAGTTTTTGCACTAATCTCTTGTGTGGAACTGTGTCAAACGTCTTCTTGCAGTCTAAGAAAATGCAATCCACCCACCCCTCTCTCTCTTGTCTTACTGCTGTCACCCTGTCATAGAGCTCCAGTAGGTTTGTGATACAGGATTTCCCGTCCCTGAAACCATGTTGGCTGCTGTTGATGAGATCATTCCTTTCTAGGTGTTCCATCACTCTTCTCCTGATAATCTTCTCCACGACTTTGCATACTATACATGTCAGTGACACTGGTCTGTAGTTTAGTGCTTCATGTCTGTCTGTTTTTTTGTTTTTTGTTTTAAATTGGGACTACATTTCCTGTCTTCCAAACCTCAGGTAGTCACCCTGCTTCGATAGATGTGTTGAAGATTGTTGTTAGTGGTACACACAGCGCCTCTGTTCCCTCTCTCAGGACCCATGATAGATGTGTTGAAGATTGTTGTTAGTGGTACACACAGCACCTCCACTCCCTCTCTCAGGACCCATGGAGAGATGTTATCCAGTCCCACCGCCTTTGAGATATCTAGTTCACTTAGTAGCTTCTTCTCCTCCTCCTCGGTTGTATATATTGTGTCCAGCACTTGATGGTGTACCCCACCTCTCCGTCCTTTCTGTCTCCACTGTGAATACTTCTTTAAATCTCATGTTGAGCTCCTCACACACTTCTTGGTCGTTTCTTGTTATCTACTCTCCTTCCTTCCTTCCTTTCCCTCAGACTGTTTTCCCTGGTCCTTGACTGTTGTGTTCCTCCTGATGTGGCTGTCAACAGCTTCAGTTCAGACTTGGTTTTCTCTGTTATGTCATTTTCGTATTGTCTTTGGGCCTCCCTTCTTACCTGTGCATATTCATTTCTGGCTGTACGACTGCTCTCCTTATTCTCCTGGGTCCTTTGTCTTCTATGCTTCTTCCATTCTCTAGCACACTTAGTTTTGGCCTCTCTACAACTTTGGTTGAACAAGGACTCGTTCTGGCCTTCTCATTACCTCTGTTGCTCTTGGGTACAGACTCCTCCTCAGCTTCCTTGCATATTGTTCTCACATATTCCACCATCTCATTTATTGATTTCCCCACCAGTTGCCTGTCCCACTGAACTTCATGCAGGAAATTCCTCATGCCTGTGTAGTCCCTCTCTTGTAGCTTGGCTTCACCTGCCCTACTCTTCCTGCTTCCCTCTCCACTTGTAACTCTACAATGTATTCGAAGCTCAGAACCACATGATCACTGGCCCCGAGGGGTCTTTCATATGTGATGTCCTCAATATCTGCACTACCCAAGGTGAATATTAGGTCCAGTCTTGCTGGTTCATCCTCTCCTTAAGTGTTGATGTTCGAGGTTTTCCCAGTACCATCTCCAGTATCATAGTCTCCACATTTCTGGGCCTCCATGTGGCTCCAGGTATATATATATATATATATAAAAATATATATTAAAATATATATAATATATATATATATTATATATTATTTTTATATATATATATGCAATAAGATAAGTAAACAGGTGATTTCAAAAATATGCAAAAAACCCCTCTGAAAGAATAAAAAAGAAATTCCAAGCGCTTTTCGTGACTACTCACATTATCCCAAGGAACATGAAAGTGAAGCATCCAAGGAAGCTATATAAGGGGTCTGGCCAACATCTCACTATCAGATCCCACAACGGTTAAACACCTGACGCGCGCCGACCCAACTGGACAGGTCCTTTGCACAACTCACCACAAACTATTCTACCCAAGAAAATTTAAAAATTATTTTTAGTCCAGTGTATTAATTAAATTCTTCCCAAATTCTATTAATTATAAATGGATCTAATTTATATAAACCAAAGGAAATATTCATATTATTGTCAAAACTGCTTTTTATGAAACAAGATTCAATTATATTCCTGTCGACCATGGACTTGCTTGATACTACTTTTCAACTTTTTGAAAATCAATTGGATGGTTAAAATCTCTTACTGAATAAATAGAGCATTGGAATCTTGTCCAGTTCTTTAAAGCTATATTTTTTGTTGTTTTAAATCTTAGTTCGAGATTTTACCAGTTGACCGTAATAAACTTTATCGCAAATTTTACAAGGAATCTTATAGACACATCCATCAGCATTTTGGGGGGAATTCTTTATCAAAAATTTTTTTTACTGTATCAAGATTTTTGAATACAACTTTAATATTAAAAGTCTTAAGAAGAGAAGGCATATCAACAAGTTTTCATGGTAAGGGAGGAAAACCCAAAATATTTTTAGTTGAATTTAAAGGTGGTTTTCCTTTTTGGATTATAAAAAGTATTTCTAGCAACTTTAAAAGATTTATCAATTACATTTCTTGGGGATTTTAAAAACATTACCCATTTCATAAAATTTTGGAATTTTCCCATCTATGAACTCTGGACTACAAAATTTGTAAAGCTCTCAAAAACTTGAGAAAAAAACAGACATTGACTCTATCTGATGCGAGGAATAAAAGTGGAAAAAGGGAAACAGTTTTTGTAGGTTTTCTGTAAATTTTAAATTTGAATTTTTTTTTACCCTTAAAAATTAAAACTCTAGAAAAGGCAATGATTATTTTTTAAAATCAACAGTAAAGTTTATAAAAAGGGGCTAAGTTTTTAAAATTTTTCCCCAAAAAAGGGGTGTATATTTACATTTTTGGATAAGACAAAAAATTCACAACATTCTAAACCCCTTTTTAAGCTTTTTAGGGAGGATTGTGTTAAGAACCCTGTTTCAAAAAATTCCATGTAAGGTTACAAAGAACAGGGAAAAAGAGGTTTTCCCCATTCCCAAACCCAAAAACTTCTGAGTGTAGAATTATCTTAAATACAAATTTTGCACCCAAAATGCAAATTTTAAATAATTAAATGAAGTGGGAAACTGGCAATGGTAAATCTAGTTAACGAGTTTTCAGAAAAGAAACTTAATAAATCTCAACAGGAACTTTGTAAAAAAGGGAAAAGTAACATAAAAACAACCTTTTAAAATCATTTAAGTCAGTCAAGGATTTTTAATTTTAAACCAAGCTATTTTTTTTTAACATTAAAGTTAGAAATTTTCCCAACAATGGGCTCAAAAAAACAACAAGCCTTTTGGGAAAATTTATATGAAACTGACCCGGGTAAAAATTTGGTCTGCTGGTTTTCCCTGGTTTGTGGAAAAGGGACCTATCCATTTGGGGCGGGCGTCACGTGTTTTAACCGTTGTGGGATCGTAGTGGGGGTCGGCGGCCCCCTTATATAGTTTCCTTGGACTTCATTTTTCTGTTCCTTAAAATGGAGTATCCGAAAGCGCTGGAATTTTCTATCTTTAGAGTGGTTGTTTTGCATATAATATAAATTATTTAAAAAAATATATATTTATATTATATATATATATATTAATTAATAATATATATATAAATATATATTTTTTTTTTTTTTTTTTTTTATATATAATATATATATATAAAAAATTAATATATATATATTTATATATATATTATTTATATTATATATATATATATATATATAATATATTTATATATATATAATAATATATAAATATTTTAATTATATATATATTATAAATATATTATATATATATATTTAAATTAAAATATATTAAAAATATATTATAATATATTTTAATATATCACTTAATTGAACTTTGAACGTTTTTAAAAGTTCTTTTTTGAATTTCAAGGTTGTAAATTTTTAATGTTTCTTGAAAAACTTAGTAAATTTCCCAGGTATTTGTGTATATTTTCCTGTAAAACATGAGTACTCTCTCCTCTCTTTTTTTATCTATCTTTTCCCCCAGAGAATAAGTCTTTCTTCCGGGTAAAATTATCCTCTTTTCCCCCACATGTCGGGAAAAATCGGGGGTTTGTAGCTATGGCCCTGAGGTGAGGTCAGGGCCCGGGAACCCAATTCCCTGGGGGATGACCCCCTTCTATTTTTGCCGGGGACTGCCCCCCTTCTATCGGAGGGATGAAGAACCCCAACCAGCAGACTTGTTACAAGGGGCCCTGATTTCATTTAAAAACCCAGGGTACGAATTTCAAGCCCGGAACGAAAAACCTCGGGGCACACATGGTATATATTAAACCTTCACCGGCCCATAGGGTTTTTGAGCGGGCCCCTTAAGGATGATTTTAAGGCTGAAAAACCTGGGAATTGGGCGTTTTATAAAATTTGGGGTGGGCTGACTGACCCCTGGAACATGAATTAGGTCGTACAAACATCAAGGAATACACGAAAGGTGTATTCTCGTGTTATTTCACGAGAGGTGTAATCTCATGTATATACATGAGAGGTGATATTTGGTATATACACTGAGAGGTGTATTCTCAGTGTATTACACTGAGGGTGTTTCTCAGTGTATATAACTGAGAGGTGTATTCTCATGTATATACCTGAGGTGTATATCTCGTGTAAATTTCGCTGAGAGGTGTATATCTCAGTGTATATACATGAGAGGTGTATATTCCCTTTAAAATGGAGGGTATATCTCAGTGTTTAATACAGGGAGGTTATACTCAGGTTAACACGAGGGGTATATTCAGTGTTATACCTGAGAGGTGTAATTTTTCAGTGTATAACCGAGAGGGGTATTCCAGTGTAATACACTGGGGGGGTGTATATTCATATATATTCACTGGAAGTGTATATCTCAGCGTATTTATGGTCATGGTGTGTAGATAGATTTTAACCCCATTCACTCCCCAAGACACTTTGGGGAGTTCGGAACCTAGTGAAAGTACATCATTTCATAGTGTTGTACTGTGTTAGAGTCGTATTGCTCACGTTAAAGACAAAATATTAGTGGGGAGTCAGTCCCCTCTGTGTGGTGGGGGGTGGTGGGGTGGGGTGGTGGGGTGGTTGTGGGGGGTGGTAGTTGGTGGTGGTGGTGGTGGTGGTGGGGAGTAGTTGGGGGTGGTGGGGGGTGGGGGGGTGGGTAGTATTGGTGGGGTGGGTGGGGGTGGGGGGTTAGTTTGGGGGTGGGGGGGTGGGGGGTGGTGGTTGGTGGTGGTGGGGGTGGTGGTGGTGGTGGTTGTGATGGGGGTGGGAAATTGGGGAGGTGGGGGGGGTGGGGGGGTATAGTTGGTGGTGGTGGGGGGGTGGTGGTGGGTAGTTTTGGGGGTGGTGGGGGGGGTGGTGGGGATAGTTTGGGGGTGGTGGGGGGTGGTGGGGGGTGGGGGGTTTGGTGGTGGGGGGGGTGGGGGGTGGTGGGTTTTGATGGTGGGTGGAGTTGGTGGTGGTGGGGGGGGTGGTGGGGAGTAGTTGGTGGGGGTGGGGGGGTGGTGGTTGGGTAGTAGTGGGGTGGTGGGTGGTGGTGGGGGTGGTTGGTGGGGGTGGGTGGTGGGGTGGGTATATTGGTGGGGGGTGGGTGGTGGTGGTGGGTAGTATTGGGGGTGGGGGTGGTGGGGGGTGGGTTGTAGTTGGGGGTGGGGGTGGTGGGGGTGGGAGTAGTTGGTGGTGATGGGTGGGGTGGGGGTAGTAGTTTGGGGGTGGTGGGGGGTGGGGGTGGTGGTTGGTGGTGGGGGGTGGTGGGGGTGGGGAGTAGTTGGTGGGGGTGGGTGGTGGTGGGGGGGGTAGTGTTGGTGGTGGTGGGGGGGGGGGTGGGTCTATTGGTGGGGGGGGGTAGTAGTTGGTGGTGGTGGGTGGTGGTGGTGGGGGGTGTTGGTGGGGTGGGTGGTGGGGTGGGGGTGTTGGTGGTGGTGGGGGGGGGGGGGGGTGGGGGTGGTTGTGGTGGGTGTAGTTGGGGGGGGTGGGTGGGGGTTTGGGGGTGGTGGGGGGTGGTGGTGGGGAGTATTTGGGGGGTGGTGGTGGGGAGTAGTTGGTGGTGGTGGGGGTGGGTGGTGGGGGGTGGTGGTGGGGGGTTGGGGGTGGGGTAGTAGTTGGGGGGGGGTGTGGTGGGGGGTATGTTTTGGGGGTGGGTGGTGGTGGGTGGTGGTTGGGGGTGGGGGGTGGTGGTGGGGGTGTTTTCGTGGTTGGGGGGTGGGTGGTTGGTGGGGGGTGGGTGGTGGGGGGTGGGTTAGTATTGGTGGGGTGGGTGGTGGTGGTGGGTGGTGGTGGTGGGGAGTTGTTGTGGTGGGGGGGGGTGGGGGTGGTGGTGGGTGGTGGTGGGGGTGTAGTTTGGTGGTGGTGGGGGGGTGGTTTGGGTGGTGGTTGTGTGGTGGGGGTAGTTTTTGGTGGTGGGTTGTGGGTTTTGGATTTGGGGGGGTGTTGGTTGGGGGGGTGGTTTGGTGGGGGTGGTATTTTTGGTGGTGGGTGGTGGTGGGTGGGTTTGTTTGGGGGTGGGGGTGGTGGTGGTGGTGGTTGTGTGGGGGGTGTAGGTGGTGGTGGGGTGGGGTGGGTGGGGGTGGGGGGGTTGTTGGGTGGTGGGGGGTGGGGTTTGGTGGTGGTGGGTGGTGGTGGGTGGTGTGGGGGGTGGGTGGTTTTGGGTGGGGTTTTGGGGGGGTGGTGGTGTGGTTGTGGGTGGTGGGGGTGGTGGTTGTGTAGTAGGTGGGGGTGGTGTTGGGGTGGTGGGTGGTGGTGGGTGGTGTGTGGGTAAGGGGGTTGGTGGTGGTGGTGGGGGTGGGGGT